>ML275705.1:28963-46914 GCA_005239495.1 Nicotiana undulata
AATATACATTAAAAATACTTCTTAAAATAAGATGGCACTTCACTAATAAATATACAAAAATTATATACATAAAATATATTTTGAATTAAAGTCATACTTGATATACAGAGTATAAAAGATGTATAAATCAATACATCTTGATTTAGGTGACAGTCAGATATGCATTAGATTTTCAAAAAAATGGAGTGAAGAAGATGAATGTTGTAAAGGGAGAATGGAGATGGACAAAAAAAAGTACTTCCCGTGATTAGTGAGTCAATTAACTTATTAGATGTTGAGCTTAATTTTTATAATGTGCTATTAATGAAAAAAATGCTCTTTATAAAATAAACAATAAATAGTGCTATTTTTATAAATAATAGTTAAAAAAGGATCAAGCGTGTAAAAAACTAATTTTTTTTTGTTTTTCAGAAAAAGAATCAATATATTTTGCACCTCTATATTTTTCTAACAAGGCAGTAGAACGGTTTAATTATATTTGTCTGTTTGCAAAGTGGAAAAAATGACAAAACGTCACTAGGGAAAAGATCCACTTTTGCAAATAATGAAAAATTGTCCACAAAAAATTTCATATGTTTTTTAGACAAACGCCACCCACCCTCAGTCATTGGATATTTCTTGTTCAATCTTATTTTTTTAAGTTCAGAAGTCAATATATTTTTCTCATACTAGAATTTGGATATTTATCGTGAATATTTTGATAAGAATAGTAACTTCTAATCATATCCTCACAGTTTTTTTTTTCTGTTGTCTCTTTCATATCATGAAAATCCAGAAGAAAACATGACCAAGTTTTCACAGTTTTATCATTTATGGAGACAAAAAATGCCAGTTGATTTCTTCCCATCTGTTTAAGTTTTAATGCACAGAGTTCCTCGATATTAATGCTGGTATAAGATAATATAACAGATACATGATTAAATAATCTAGGTATGCTCAAGATGAACAAGATACTATCTTTATACACAACAATAGCCCAGTAAAATCCCACCAGTGGGGTCTGGAGGTAGAGTGTACGCAGACCTTACCCCTACCCCAGAGGGGTAGAGAGGCTGTTCCCAGGAGACCTTCGGCTCAGAGATAATAGATCTTTATCGGCATGTGGCATATATAAAAAGAAAAAGTGAGTAAACAATTGTATTATTCTCCATCAAACAGGCTATACAAAGTAAGTCATCTTATACTCAAACAATACCCTTTATAACTAGAAAATAGCAGTTTCCTGGATAGAAGGATTTCAAAGGAATAACAAAGTACTGAGAGCTGTCAAATTATTGAAGTTGAGCAACTTCATCAATGCCACACACATTGTCTGCATAAGTTAATGAACATGGAAATAAAACTATAACGATGACAATACAATGGAACAAAATTCAATTTCTGGGAAAAGAAGAATATTGGGTTGCGTCGCATGAGAAACTCTCAAAAAGGTTCCAAGGATATCACATTCTCCAGTCTCCATCAACTACCACCAAACCACCTGGGGAAGGAAATTAATATTACCTCACCTCCTTAGTAGCTTCAATACATCGCCAACAAGGTGCAATGAACCAGTGACAAGAACCTGGAATAAGAAGTATATAATGCTTTAGCAATCATGGTGGTATCACAAACTTGTCCTAGGTTTCATCTATGGGAAGTAGGTAGTAAATAACATTGTGGAGTAATAACCGCCATAAGCATGACGTTATCTTCCACCAGGAAGGCGTAAGTGACATTTATGATCGAGTTGGTTGTCACTCGTCATGTTTCATGTAGGTCTAGTTGTAGGGCGATTTTTTCGAATTATCTCAAGGTAAATCAAGACAAAGCATTCATCTCTATAAACTTGTAACTCTAGCATCTTCACTTGCAAATAAACTTATGATGTCATCTATTACTAGGATATATGAAAACCTCTGAAGTCTAATGCAAGTAGGTTTATCATGTATGTCAGAAACACTTATAATGTATGTGATATTCCAGCAGTATTACGTACCTGAAGTCTAAGAGAAGGGTTTTCTCTAACACAATCCCTCAACCAATTTATGGTCAATGGTAATGAAGGAAAAACCGCACTACAAGCAAAATATCCATCTTCTGGACCACAACGAGAAGCCTCTTTATAAAGAAATTCACGGGGTGGTACGCCTACTGAGGCGTTTATCTTGAGATTCTGATCAAGAACATCTGCATTAGACAGGAAGATATATGAGGTTCTATATGGATAAGCACTGCAAAGCTTTGAAAGCTATAAGCAAACATTCAGGAGGATACTAAACCAAGAAACAAGCCATGGTGTCAAGTTGGAAAGGTTGATCACTTCCAAACATATATTTCTTACTTTAGCGACAATGCCCTAAGATTAAAATTGGAGTTCACACACCTCTGATTATCAAATTTCAAATGAGGCTGCTATGCACTGCTTAGGCAACAGCTAATGCAGATTAGAGACCTTTTTGAGCGAAGACAACCGAAGATAGAAGTAACAAAAATTAACAGAACCTGTTACATCCAAAGTCTCTTTATCAAACTTAAGCGGAGCATTCTTTTTAAGGATATGTTTCAAATGCACTCTACTTTAATCAGCTATTCAAAACAGAGGATAATCTTGCTCTAGAGAAAAACAGGCTACATAAGATTTAAGAGAAGGTGACAAGGTGGGTTGCTCTTATGGTAAGCACCCTCCACTTCCAACCAAGAGGTTGTGAGTTCGAGTCACTCCAAGAGCAAGGTGGGGAGTTCTTGGAGGGAAGGATGCCGAGAGTCTATTGGAAACAGCCTCTCTACCCTAGAGTAGGGATAAGGTATGCGTATACACTACCTCCCAGACCCCACTTGTGGGATTATACTGAGTTGTTGTTGTTGTTGTATAAGATTTAAGAGGGAAAAAAAAGGGAAGACCAGTTACCAAGGAACAGCAGAAATTACCTTTGCCATGAATGATTTTCTCCCAAATTCTCTGAAGATTAAACTGCCACGACAAATCCTTTCCAGGGATGTATGAGGGAACAGCAGAGGTAGCAGAAGTAACCTTGGTATATGCCGAAATGCTTGGCACAAAAATAGCTTTTGAGAAGTAAATACCTGCAGAAGAAAACATCATATTGCCCAATTATCACTTCTCAAAAACCTTCTAGTCATTTAACAAGAGAAAGAGATTTAAATGAGACACCAACGGATTTTCTGTGATTTTCCTTGAACTAGACGGACAAGGTGTCCAGGTACATTCTATTTGAACTCTGCATGGATCCACCATATGTTGGTAAAAATCAAGCAAGTCAAAAATGTTACTGTGAACTTTAGATTCTGTGGAAGTAGTTAACTTTGTCAATCATTTAACTTGTTTATGGTGTGCGATGAACAAAGTTGATTTCAAGACAAACAATCAAACATGTGGTTCATGGTTTACTGAATAAGTGTAACATAGGAGGAGCATTTATGGTAGTCAGTTGTGCCATCTTTTCTAGTCTCGAAGAAACCATATGGAATGCAATTCCCATCAATGACAACAATGAATTGCTAGATGATTATCTAGTTCACTACCTGATGATGCACAGGTATTGACAAGCTTAGGAAGAAGAATTTGAGGATCTCTTGCCTCCATGCAGTTGAATAACAGAATCTGCAGTACACAGACCATCTTATTCAGAAAGCATGTCACTCAACAAAGACAAGTAGAGGAAAGGGAAAACACACAATGTAAGATTTATGAAATGCAGATGAATTGAATATCATGTATCAATATGAGATTTCTTTTACCCGCTTCGAAATTTCGTCCAAATCCTTGTTATGACAATGTTTGATGTAACCGTTTGTCCAGGCTCCCTCCATTGTTTCGACTTTTGAAGTTACTGACGAAAGTGGCATGCCTTCTCTTTCTACCGCAGCAGCAGAAAACCATCTCGCACAAGCATCCATGCTCTCAGGACTATGAGCTCCATCTAGGAAGAAGGTCAGATCTCCTGTCAACCTTTTATTTCCTCCAGATTCATTGATCAGAGGGTCAACAACAATCTGACCCCTGCCAGAAAGACTTGCAGCTGAAAGACCCCTCAGGAATTGCTCTGGTAGACCATCTTTCTCATATGCCTGTTTGATGCCAAGAAAAGGTCAAGCAGTGTGATAATAGAGTAAAAGAACCTAAGAGTAAAAGAGTGTGGATCACTCTTCTTAAGCCACATCGAATAATGAAATCCCCTTCCATTGCATAGCAAGATGAGATACAGTAACATTTTTTTTGGATAAGGTAATAAAATTTCATTAATGAAGGGCATAAATATCTGTATACAAGACGTCTACCAAAAATAGAGAGACCTCACAAAAGAATATTGTTCTCTACGAAAGACACCCAATCTTCCATGCTTAAAGGAATCTCATGGGTGCACCAAAACATGATAAGGGAAAAGAGGCTACTCCTCAAATGTACAAAGTCCTTCTCTATTCCATCAAAGCTCGCCTATTTCTCTCTCTCCAAATGGTCCACATGATTGCAAGTGGAGCGACATCCCAAGCCATGCATCTTCTTCTCCTCCTCCTGAAAGTCCAGCTAAACACTGTGCCTTAACTGTGCCTGGGATCACCCGTGGAAAGCCAAACCAGCTCGATACTTCATACCACAAGCGAGATGCAATATGACAATGTAAAAGAAGGTGATCTACATCTTCACCCGAGCACTTGCACATGTAGCACCAACTAACACGTGTAACTCTCCTCTTCCTCAAATTCTCAGTCGTTAGAATCACCCCCTCGTAGCTAGCCATGTAAAAAATTTCATCATGATGTTTGGAGTAAATTAGAACACACAAAAAGGTGGAGGTGTGAGCGTACAATTATCCTCTAATTTCTCAAAATATGAAGGAACGTCTATATTTCTTGGGAAGTTTGATAGCCTCAGAATTATAGGTTGTCTTCACCATAATTTTTAATTTTAAATAAGTGCTATGAGAAACCATCAAATCTGCAACCATGCAGAAGTATACCAGTTGAAACCAAGGTTTTTATGAATCAGGGGGAGGGGGAACTCGCGCTCTATATTTTTTTATTTTTTTTATGTTGGGACCATCTGTTGGAAATAGCCTCTCTACCTGCATTAGGTAAGGGTAAGGTCTGCGTACAGACTATCCTCCCCAGACCCCACATGTTGGGATCAAACTGGGTTTGTTGTTGTTGTTGTTATGTTGGGACCATCTGTTGGAAATAGCCTCTCTACCTGCATTAGGTAAGGGTAAGGTCTGCGTACAGACTATCCTCCCCAGACCCCACATGTTGGGATCAAACTGGGTTTGTTGTTGTTGTTGTTATGTTGGGACCATCTTGCGTGCACCTCGACTGTTCCACCGGGTACCTACTAGTTTGCTACCTCTCACCGGCAGAGGCATATGGTAACTCTACCCACCAAGGCTTGGACAGAAGGGAAGAAATCACCTAGTGGTTTTTGCCTCCGCTGGAATTTGAACCCGAGACATCATGGTTCTCCTCCTACTTCATTGACCACTACGGTGCTTCGTGCTCTACATAAATTGTTGTCTAATTTCAATGATATAAGTCATTGGAGTCTGGCAAAGTAAGATTTAATGATTTGGAAAGTCATTCAGCAGCTTGGCTTGACAATTTTGGCTATGCTGGATTTTGGATCAAGTAATTACAGTTGACTCATTACCCAGGTCTCATATCAGCTCAAATTAGGGACTAGATGCCAAAAAGGGTAAAAAAGCAGTACGAAATGTTTATTTATCAAATTTTAAGCGACGAAGCAATGTGAAGCAAGGGGTATCGCTTCAGAGAAGTGTACACTTCAAAGGATGCTGCCGCAAAGTAATCCTAAGGAGAAGTAATCGATTCTTTGAATCTCACCACTGAGAAGTTGGACTGATATAAACATTATTGCAAATTGGATGCTGAAATTAGTAACTTTAACCACGATTTGATTAATATATTGTATTCACATTTTTTAAAAGAATATTTTAACTTGTGCGCTTCACTTCAAAGAAGCACACGTTTCATTTCTCGCTTTTCACTTCAAGCACTATGGACCTGTCGCTATTTTTGCGCTTTTCACTCCTAAAACCACTGGATTCTGCCTATAATGTCACTATGAGCACAAATCATCTTCCAGGTGGAGTGGCAATAATACAACTTGGCCGCAAGCTATCAAGCCTAAAACCCACTTTTGTCTCAACAATTGCATGCAGAAAAACAAAAGAAGAGAGAAAGATTCTTGTTCAATCTGTGGTTAACATACAAGATGACTTCTTATATCGGATTTTCAAGCTACATGAATCACGCATAAGTGTTAATACTTGAGATTCTAATTTTATTACAACATAATCATTACCATTATCATACACATTATTCTTAATTATTCCTACGGGAGCTTTTCCGCTTGCTTTTATGATGACCTAGAATTCACATATTTGACAACGTGGATATAGACTTTTTAAAGAAATGCAAGGGAAAAACTGAGTATGGAATATACCAACTCTCATCCTGCCAAATCAACTTGACAGAGCAATTTTTGTGTAGTTAAGCTATATTTCTCTTGACTAACCTAACTAATAAGAAAATAGACAATGTCTAACTCAACTCTGATTACTAGCTCATGAGGTGAGGATTGCCCAAACCATATAATAGAGAAAATAGCTCATTTCCTCAACCATGTGAGTAAAATTTAACACCCCTCCCCCACATGCCCAAGCCTAGATAACTTGAGAGTGGACATAACACGGGGCCCAACTTAGGAACAATAACATGGGTAGGTATGGCCTCCGGCTCTGATACCATGACAAAAAAGTGGACCTTAGGCCTAACTCAACCCCAAAAGCTAACTTATGAGGTGAGGATTGCCGAGACCATATAAGGAGACAACCATCCAATCCCTCAACCAATGCGGGTCAATCTAACACTATATTAAGAATAGTCTACACAATATTCTTAATATAGTTGTCTCCATGTGACCTATAGGCACGCGTTCGAGCCGTGGAAGCAGCAACTAATGCTTGCATTAGGGTAGGCTGTCTACATCACACCACTTGGTGTGTAGCCCTTCCTCGGACCATGCGTGAACGCGGGATGCTTTGTGCACCGGGTTGCCTTTTTTTTCTACACAATATTATTCATGGTTCTCTGAATTTTCTACCAGAGGAATCACTATGGACATTTTGCTATGACTATGAGCTGCCTCCCCGTAATTTCTAGACTGCAATATAGATCCAGAAACCACATTTTTCATAATCTAAATGAAGGTTAACTTTTATCATCACAAACAAATTTTAAAATTCAAAATGAAAGGCTTTACGTAATATTAACACCTGACTAGAAGCAAATCATGAATATTAATATCCGTTGAGACATTAAAAAGTGATTAACATATGCATAGACTAATACAGAGGAAAGAATAAAGAGAGTACCAACATCTTCAAACAGCCTTTTCCAGTTTCCTGTACTTCTAAGCCAACTTTTACAAAGGGATACAGCAAGGGCAGCATTACTGAGCTGGTGATCACCAGACAAGCTAAGCCTTGTTCCATTTAACTTTTCCAAGGTTAGTGGTGCGACAACTTGCAGCGAAACCTGCATGGACAGAGAGATAATAGTCAGAAATTTCTGTGTAGTACACACACCGTAGTTAGTGGTGCTTGCAGGGAAAGAAAAGATAGTAGTCAGAAATTTGGGTATAACTACATACAATGAGTTACATGATGATGGTCGATAAACTAATAGCTTATCCACATCTTTCCAGGGACTATATGACTGTTTTCTGCATCTAGTTTTGATTTGTTTGCCCATGTAGAGCATATTTATGTGCATGAAAATGAAACTCTGGCACCAATAGAAACACTCAAGTAATTGAAACTTGCTTGTCATCGGATACATATAGTATTGCATCCAATGCAAACAGAGAGGATAGTAGTGAAAAATTAGAGTATACTCACAAACAATGTAGTTACTTGATGATGGCCAACTTTTGAAAATCTTTACTGAGAGTATATGTGTCTGTTTTCTACATCTAATTTTGATTTGAATACCCATGTAGGGTATGTATATATGAAAGGAAACAAAATTCTGGTGCCGATAGAAACACTAATGAAACTTCTTGCCATGGAATACAAATGTTATATTACCCAGTCCAGCAAGGTAAGTCTAATTTCATAGAGTTTTTCATGGAATAATACCTTTTTCGCCAGAAATCCATTGCTACAGTCGTTTTACAATCTTTAAAATAAAAATTATCATTTGGATGAAAAAAGAAGAACGATCATTTGAAAAATACATTTAAGAATAGTCGCTTATTGGATTGGCGATTTGATCCTTTATTTCACAATTTGTTGAAATTATGTTGAAAAGAAGATATCAACTACAAGATTTAAGAGTTCTACACCACTGTAACTCCTAATTCAAACACTTATGTGCTCAAGCTCCACTAACATCCAAAATGAAGCCACTTAAGCAAGATGCAAGTTATGGAGGCATAGGTGTACATCACTGTAACTTTGAAACAAATGCAAAGCAAATGCTTAAATCACTTTTTTTAAAGTCAGACTTCTTATAGTCACTTTTTCAGATATTAATTCTTCTGTCCATGGAAATATTTAAGACCAGTTCAAATTACAGGATTATGGGTAACGAAAATTAAGAAAAACTGCCTGTATGTGTAAGTAATTTATTTGAGTTTCGCCAAAAAGGGTGCAATCCCAGGCACATGATTTTATAGGTAAATAAACATTAGTCACTAGTCTTATGAATCCAAGAGGTGATGTTACAGTAGATTACCTTCAACTCTTTGGCCCTTTCTTGAAGAACTTCCATTGCTTCAGAAAGTTGCAGCACACTGAATGCAGGAACTTGAGGCTTCACGAGCAGGAACACCAATCCAATTCAGAAAATACTTCATAATATAACTGCGGCTCAAGATATGGGCAGGAACTTTGCCATAAACAATCCACTATAAGAAAAAACTATCATACACTTACGAAATTGCACAAAACTAAGTACCTTAAGAATTCCGGCCTTGTGAGAAGCAATCTGGCCTAGTGTATCACCTACACATCATAGTTGGCAGACAAACAAGTCATATCAAAAAGGTTTTCTAGTAGCCATCTGGATAAGATTTTCGTTCTTGCATCAAAAAGAAGAAATCTTTTGACACTTAATGCAAATTGAAGAGCTAATGGAGCATCCGTCTCCAGCCAAATTAAAGAATGTGCCAAATGAATTTGTTTGAATAAAACATCGTTGTAGATACGTCTAAAGAGTTTAGATAGTTAAGTAGTTATACTTGATGATAATATTAGTCACCCATGAATACAAGCTATGTGGAATGTAGAATGGTCCTAAAAGGTTATTCATGCTCAAGACATATGTTGAAGATACAATAACAACTACCCAGTAAAGTCCCACAAAGTGGGGTCTGGGGAGGGTAATGCGTACGCAGACCTTACTCCTACCCCAATAGGGCAGAATGTTGAAGATATAATATATAATTAAGAAAATAGAAGTGTGTCAACCTATTCTCCTTGTTTTCTTATTTCTTTTGTATTTTATTTATCAGGTCTTTGTTTTCTTATTTCTCACAAAATCTTTGCATAGAAAGTAACAAACACGATAGAGGAGAGAAAGCCGCACCTAAAGTTTCCATGTGATCCATACCCAGAGAAGTAATACCACAGACAACAGGTTCCTTAATCTGCAAAATTGTTTTATCAAGTAATTCCACGGTCATTCAATGCCAAGGCTCAATATATCATTTCCCAACAAAAGAGCAGAAAAGATTTCTCAAACGTCTATGCTATCTTGCATATTTTATATGTAGGAGCAACATGATCAATACACGATAAGATGCATTACCACATTCGTAGAATCCAGCTTTCCTCCAAGGCCAACTTCAATGATGGCAACATCAACCTGTGAAGGTAAAGTAAGTCATGTTGCATAATTCCTGAGGTTCACTTGTTTTGCTCTTGTTGGGAAAACCAAACATAGGCTACAGACTTTGAGATGCAATTGAGAATAAAGTTATCAACTATCTGACACAAAAAGAAGTAAATCGCTCAATATTTTTTCTCACATTTGATAATGAATGTTTTCTTTACCTATCAAAGAAAGAGTAATCCTTTCTTCTCTTGCTTAAGACTTTTAGGTATAAATTAATTCCATAGCACTACTCATCAATAAAGGGTAGCTTGGTCCACTAAACTCCTATTATTCACGGGCTCCTTGAAAGGACCGGAACACATTGGGTCTATTGTAAGCAGTCTTACCTGGCATTTTTGCAAGAGGCTATTTCGATGGCTTGTACATGTGACCTCCCGGCCATACAGTGACAACTGCCATAGTAAAGCCTAATTTATTTGGTTGGGAAGAATAGGACTTTTGACTCCAAGCCTACCCTTCCAGGAAAAAAGGTTCAGCTGTTAATGGAGCATTTTGTTGATACTACTAGTCTTCTCCCCTTCATTAGCATTTAACATTATTTATCAATAAAAAGAATAGTTTATTCAGTTTTTTTATAAGTTTTAATTCAATAGTTCTTTAACACCACAGAGGTAATAGAAAAATCATTATACATATTTGATTTACAAAGTGCCAGAAAGGGCACAATTTGGTCACGAACAGAACCAAGACCTGTATGTAGTCTGTTTGCTAATGAGATTAGATAGAAATTTGAAGATATTGAAACAATTGTATGATTAATCCCATAGCATTTCAAAGCTTGAAGTACTTGTGTTATAAACTTATACTTTGGTCATCCCTAACACTATCACGAAGGCTTATGAAAATCATCGAAAAGTTTTAAAAGGAATTGTATATTCTAAATAGCACAGTAATCAATAATCAGTGTCAGGGTAATTGTTAAATGATGAGGATACAATGCCTCGTCAAAGTCAAGATTTCTGAGGAACTATATCCAATCCGGAAGTCAAGGTCA
Organism: Nicotiana undulata; assembly: GCA_005239495.1. NCBI lineage: Eukaryota > Viridiplantae > Streptophyta > Magnoliopsida > Solanales > Solanaceae > Nicotiana > Nicotiana undulata. The sequence continues at coordinate 39,870 of ML275705.1, forward strand.
GCAGATAACGTAGTCTTATTATTTCAGTAATTTCGTTCCAGGTACTGGTTTCCTATGGCCATGTTCTTTTTTTGGTTGAAAGGGCTCGTTTCCCTATGGCTATGACTCTTGGAGGGCTGGTTTTCCTACCAGTGTGAGAACATGTTAATGCCACCAGACTCGAATAGTAGGCAACTTCCAAGCACATCTTAGAAAAGAGAAGATAAACAGCAGAATCAAAATCAAACCACAGCTATGAAACTTCAAATCACGCAGTGAGACATATCCAGATCAAGCAAAATAGAAGGAATAGATCTCTACCTTCTCGCTCACAAAAATTTTAAAAGCCAACACAGTAAGGAACTGGAAGAGAGGAGGCATAGGTAAGTCTTCGGAGATGTTTGCCTGCAAATTAACATTTCTGGAATCAGTAAAAATCCGCCATCATAGATTTTACTAAATGCAGATTACTTCAACTAACAGTAAAAAGTTTCAGATGATGTGCCAAATCATATTTTACTCTCATCCAATACAAACCATTACTCCCTCCGGTTCACAATAAGTGACCAATTTCCTTTTTCATTTTGGTTCAAAATAAGTGTCTAGTTATGTAATCAAGAAAGAATTCAATTTGTTTTTACAAAATAACCCCTATGTACATATCCCTAAAAAGTTTTCTTACTCCTCACATTAAATGTTTAATTAGGGGTAGTTTAGTCATACTAGGTATTTTTGTATAGAATTTTGTATTTTCTTAATGGGCGTGCTAAAAGTAAATTGGTCACTTATGGTGAACCGGAGGGAGTAAAACAAACTAAAAAGAATTTGCTATCGTGAGCTTAAAGTCAGACAGTATACATCAAAGAACGATGAAGTCGACAGATGTCAGATCAGTGATAGAAAATGAAGGATTCCAACTAAAAAAGTGAACCAGCAAAAATTTAAAAGATTCAGATATCTCCAGCAGTAAACTTTTACATGATTAGTTCCAATTTGCTGTAACTAGTGTAATCCCACTGCAAGGCTGAATCATAAATGACAAAGAACTTCAATTTAAACCAGAAAATTACTTAAGACTACATAAACATGAAAAAGAGAACCAACTGAGATGTAGTCAAGGTAAAGTCGGAGGATCCACTAGCATAATTAGATAGGGGCATCTTGTCATCCAGCACAGAGCCTAAATGGAAGAATACCTTGAGCTGATTCCAACAATCCCAAAAGTATTGCAGAAATTTTTCCTGGCATATGTCCATCCTAAGCAACAAGTTGCAATGGAATGAGAATCTTCATCATTAACTCAACTACAATCAAATAAAGGAAAGACATCAATCACATAAAGAAAACCTATTAACAGCAATGAAGTTCAGCTTGAAATTTGAGTGAGGGCCCCTTGTGTGCTTCAAGACATACTAAGAAGCATGTTAAAATCAACAGGGCATTAAGTTATTCCCTATCTGTTGATTATGTTCGACAAAAACCTCATTGGGTGCAGTTAGTAGGATGAAAGGAAAACTGGGGATAGGAACATGCAAAACTTTGGCTTTTACTCCTTTCTGAAAGGTGAAATGAGGGTGGAAAATTTGATCGGTTACTTAAATTCATCTACATGGTTCGCGAGAATGTATCAAAGTCAATGATAAGGAAAAAACTGAAACCCTCCTGGATACACAGTGCAACACCAGATTCCACAGGAAAAATCCCATTTTAAAGTGAAGAAACTCGCTTCCATCCATCAAGTTTTCTTCCATATCTTTTCTTCTCATCCAACTTTTCAAACCACAGAAACCCCCCCCCCCCACAATTTGATGTGGCACTGACACTGAAGATGCTCTAATATACAAAAGTAGGAAAAATAAAGTAACAAGAATGCATACCCATCAAGGCGGTATCTTTCTCTAACATCGATCAAATGAGGAGAAGTGAAAAGTCCTGTTTTGAAACCGCACTCCCGTAAAATTGCTTCACAGAAGGCACATGTTGAACCCTGAAATGAATTACAGAAATGAAGAGACCCAGTAAAGAAACAAAACTAGAGAATTCCTGCTCTTTGGAAATATCAATAATTGAATCAAATAAGACATGGGATTAATTTCCAATTAAAAGAACATGAAAAGTCATAACTTCTTCTTGCAGAAATGGAATCCAAACATAGCATCCCGACTTTACTTATTTTATGTAAAGAATCAGAAAAGCTTTTCCTTTCTGCATTTGTTCTGAGCTACAAGTGAATTTTAGATGCTGGACAATTACAGCCAATTAGTAGAAAATGCTAGAGTCCCACATTGGTTGAGGCCCTGAGGTCACAGACTGTAATTTCTTTGTACAGTCTTGGACAATCCTCAACTCATGAATTAACTTCGGATTAAAGTTAAGCCCAATGTCTATTTCTTTACCATCAGTCAGACCCAACTCTGTTCTAGGTTTAGCCAATGTTGGGCTCCTATGTTATATTGTTCAAGCTCCTGATATCCAGTTTTAGGCGTGTGGACTGTAGAGGGGAGGGTGGTTAGAGTCCTCATGGACTAACTTTTGGAGTTGAGTAAAGCCCAACGTTCAAATTCTTATCAGAAGAAAAATATAAATACTCAAGAAGAAGTATCAAATTCACTTAGCTATGCATAGCGTTCGTCCAATACACATCATGTGCACAGAAAAAGTAAGTATCGTAGAGATCCTGGAAATTGACAGAGTTACCATAAAGATGTATTCACATGCAAAATAACTTGAGCCGCTTTTTTTTTATGAACAACTTAGCGACTTAACCATTAAAAGATAATCCTAAATCTCAAAAGCTAGAACAGAATCTAGCACATACTTTTTACCCCTTTTTTCTTCTTCCTCCTTTTCTTTTTTGTTTTTGGTTGGGTGGGGGAGGGAGGGAAAGGTCCACTAGAGGTTCTAGATACACAGACTTGATAAATGAAACTATAATTCAACAATAGATAACTCTTTTATATGAAATTTTGTCTCGCCTCTTTCAGAAAACTTGACTATCCTTTCTAACTCGTACATTTTTCTTTAATTCAAAAAAGTATTTGATTCACAAATTTTAAAGGGAAAGCATCACATCAAATCATTAAGGCAATCGGGAATGACTTCCATTACATGTCACAGAAAATAACATGTTAAAAAAAAAAGCGGTTAATTTGAAAACGAAAATGGTCAAGATACCTTTCCTTTAGTGCCAGCAACATGGATAATCTTAAGGCCTGCTATCTTTTCCTCCAAGCCCAAAATCTGCAACAGAAATGCAATATATTATCACGTCCACTTCTTTTTTTCAAAACATATTTTAGGACCAACATTCTTGTAATTTGAAAGATACGAAGTTCAAAACTTCTAACTGCCATCATATAATCTACAGTACTTCTCATTTCGCCTTCTTTTCAATAGATTACGAATTCATTGCTAGAATGTTTTGACTTACAATCACTCCGTTAATTAATTATAAGATCACTATGACTAGTTGGGATCAAACTGGGTTTGTTGTTGTTGTTACTATGAGTATACTGCACATTCTGGAAACAGCAAACAAAAGTTACACAGATAACACCAATTTCAATTAGTTTGTGGCATAAACAGAGAGACAAGACCAGTACCACCAAGATGCACATTTATCACGCAACTCTTAAAGGCGAAACAGTCTAAGCTAGAAATGGCACTACCTTAATGTACTTCAACATCCTGTCCAGTTTCTGGTTTTGACCACTAATGGCTGGTATGCCATTTCTTTTTTTCTGATTAATCAGAGTCGAAAGAGCTTCCATGGCAGATTCATATTCGGATGGAAGCTGGAAGTCTTGTGAGATATCTTGACTATTATGACTGAACTTTCCCACAATCTGAGATGACATATTCCTATATCTGAGCCCTTCAGGGACATAAAGCCAAAATATTAGCTTTAAATTCAAGTTAATTTTTCTCCACTGCAGTGCAGAAAACACTAATTCGTAACTAATATCATCCTAAAAAGAGTTTAAGTAAAAGACATCTACAGTGATTGACATAAACCCGATTGTACACCTAACAATTGTATATACATTCAGCAATATGAAAATTTGTGACCCCGAGAACAATCACAACTCAAATGCAAATATCAAAAGCGCTAAAAATGTTTCCTTTCTAGAAAATGAAAGACACTGTTTACTTAAACTATGACGTGACTGCAGCTTAACAATCAAGTCAAACGGAAAAAAAATGCCAAATGACAATTCAAACCAACCATGAACATGTCCACACTTCCAACTAACTTTCAAGAAAGGATTTTTATATTATTTCAACTATTGCACCTTCATAGTTTATCACAACCGCTAACTAATTCTTTTAGTAGCAAAGTATGTAGCAGATAACCAGTGACGATTCAAAAAGATACTAAAATGTCATATCTAGGATTTAAACCTATGACCTAAAGTTACTTTTGGACCCCCTTTGCCACTATAACAACAACAACAACAAACCCAGCTTGATCCCAACATGTGGGGTCTGGGGAGGTAATCTGTACGCAGACCTTACCCCTACCTAATGCAGGTAGAGAGGTTGTTTCCAATAGACCCACGACTCAGGAAGGGCAAGAAGAAGAAGAGGGAAGCAAGGAAGGAAAACAGTATCCAATAATAGCAACACGGAATACAATACCTGAGTCGAACAAAATCACATACCGTAATAAAAATCAAAGAATATGAAGGGAAATGCATACTACTAAGCCTATCGGTGAACACAAAAACCTACCTACTAACCTTCTACCTTAATCCTCGACCTCCACACCCTCCTATCAAGTGTCATGTCCTCAGTGAGCTGAAGCAGCGGCATGTCCTGCCTAATCACTTCTCCCCAGTACTTCTTAGGCCTACCTCGACCCCTCCTCAAACTCTCCATGGCCAACCTCTCACACCTCCTGACAGGGGCATCAATGCTTCTTCTCCTAACATGTCCGAACAATCTCAATCGCGACTCCCGCATCTTGTCCTCCACGGAGGCTACTCCCACATTATTATCCCACATCGGGGGTCTAGGGAGGGTAGTGTGTACGCATACCTTACCCCTACCTTGTGAGGATAGAGAGGTTGTTTCCAATAGACCCCCTTTGCCACTACCCGAAATTATTAAGGGGATTAAACATTTTTTTGTTTGGTTTCCCACCCGGTGTCCGGTACCCACATTGGAGCCCGACTATATCCGAATTCGCGCCGCGTAGGGTCTCCCTACCAAGAATTTTTCCATACGCAGGGCTCGAACCTGAGACCTCTGGTTAAGGGAAGAGCAGTCACATCCGCTGCACCAAATCCTTTGGTGATTGGGATTAAACATTTTATATATAACAAAAAAAATAGTTTTTTCCGCTATTTAAACAGTAATTTTTCAACTAAGGGGCGGTTTGGTATGAGGTATAAGAAGGTATAGTGCTGGTATAAAATTTTAATACCACCGTAATACTTTGTTTGGTTCGCAAACCAGGTATAAGTTATCCCGGAATTAAAATTAGTGCCGGGATAACTTATACCTTGTAGAGGGTAGGGTAATTAGTGTCGTGATAACTTATACCTTCTTCTTAGAAATTATGCAATTGTCATTTTTAATACAACATACCAAACAGTAGATAAAAGACAATACCAAAATAACTTATCCCTATGACGTATTCAAACCAAATGACCCCTAAGGGAATTCAATTAAACCCCTTGCCTGAACTTAGCTACCCCCTAGTCCAAACGAGCTTAAAACTAGTCAATTTATGATGAAATGAATCCAAATAAAGCAAAATCAATATAATAATCGATCTCAACTAGTTTAATAATTGTTGTAAAACTAATTTGATGTAAAAATGTAATAAAGGGGGCAAAGAAAAATTGTACCTTGGAGCTGTTTTACCCCATCAGTGTGTGCACAAGAAGGTGAACTTGGACCGTTCCGTGTAATTAATCCACTGAGGAAATGGTCTCTTCTGCTAGCATTAATTTTAAAATGACCCATAATTTCTTGACCAAAATAAAGATTGTTGTGCAATAATATCATTTGGGGTTATTTATTTTTCACTGATTAAACCCCTATGACATTGAGGAAATTCTGAAGCTATGGTGGTGTAGAACTGTAGATGACCAAAGAGAAAATGCGAAATACTACGTGAAAAAAAAGTTATAAAAGGGGGAAGAGTTTTAAATTTATCCATACCTGTTTAAAGTTGAGCTACTTTATTGTCCATTTGATTTTCAATTTAGGAAATTTTACCACTTGAAACAAAACTTTATGCCTATTTATTATAAATAAAAATTATTTTAAGATTATTATAAATAGTATTTTATTTATGGTCAATGTTTATATTCTAGACATATTTTAGGGTTTGTTACGTGGTGTCTAAGTTAATTTTTCCTATAAATGGAGGGGCTCTATTCTATTGTAATTGATCCCAAAATCAATAAGAATTCTTTCTCCCTACTAAACTCCGCAATACTTTTCTTCTTATTTTATTGTTTTATAATACGTTATCAGCACGAGACTCTAACCAATTGCATAGAAACTTTGGGATTGAGCATGATTGTCAATTGTTCCATGAACTTCCTTCATGATTAAATTCTGGATTTAAGGTAAGTATTTTACTTTATTTTTTTGTTTTAAATTCTTGAAATTCTATAATTTGATTTTTAATGCAAGCAAAGACAATAAATTTGATTATAACTCTTGTAGAGTTTGCAAGACCATGTCAAATTCATGTATGATTGTGGGCAAAGAAGTGAAAACATGTCTCATTGAATTTGCTTCATTCTCATTCCCCTTAAGAGAATGTGACAGCAATATGCGATAAGTCTGAAAGAAAATAAAATTATTACCGTGAAGGTATCAATGGACGTGGACATGGCAATATACGAAATTATAATCGTCATCATTGTGATAATGAGAATAATAAGAATTCTCAAAATAATCTTTCACTCTTTGAAAGTAATATTTATCATCGATTTGACATGAGATTTTGTAAACCAAATATTGATGATTATGGTCCATTCATGATGGGAAGAGGTGGAGCTTACCAACTCACAGCTGAACCCCGAAATCCTAGCGGAGGGGTCGATCA
>MDKH01009121.1:0-23527 GCA_005239495.1 Nicotiana undulata
TGGGACTACGGACCAAGATCCGGGAGCTTTCCCCCTGCATTGCATTGCACGATTATCACCTGAATTATATACTGTGCCGAACAGGAGATTCATTATTCTGTCTTCTGGTCCTTACTTTGAATTGCCGTTAATTATTACTGTCTACTTAACTGTTAACTATATCTTTCTTATTTTAAATTGCAACCTCAGCAGAGCCTCTACCTGACCTCGTCACTACTTGACTGGGGTTAGGCTTGGCACTTACTGGGTACCAAATGTGGAGTACTCATGCCCTTCTGCGCATGTTTTTCCCATGTGCAAATCCAGGTCCTAGCACGCGGTATCTCAGCTAGCCAGCAGTAGAAGTACTAGAAGACTCGAGGTATAATCTGTAGCGTCCGCAGATCTCCGAGTCTCCTTTCTATCTTGAAGTTGTAGTACTTGTAGATGAAACTATACATTCTTCTCTTTTCCAGTTCTGTATATAGAGCATTAGAGTAGCTTGTGATGTATGGTGATATTCCGGGTTCTGGGTATAGTAACTATTTATGCCAAGCGGCGTCATCTAGACTAGGTGCTGTCGCGAGACCCAGTCGGAGGGGGAATTGGGTCGTGACAAAAACCCTAGGATTTTTGGTGATAACTGATGAATAACCTTAGAAAGTTGAAGGAAAATCAGTTAGTGAGCACTTACCTATGAGTTGGGAAGAAAATCTCTTGAGAAAATCACCCTAGGTCTTCTATTTTTGAGAAAACGTGAGAGAAAGAACGTCTGAAATTGTTTTTTTTTTTAAAATCACTGTTCGACTCTCGCACCTGGAGTACAGGGGTTGCACCTGCGATCTCGCAGGTGCGGGAAAAAGGTCGCACCTACGGAATTGGGTCAGGCCCATAGGTGGCCGCACCTGCGGATATGGGTCCGCTCTTGCGACGCCACTCTTGCGGAGATTTGTCCGCGCTTGCGAGAGGGACTGCACCTGCGGACTGGGCATCGCGCCTGCAGTCTCGCACCTGCGGCCCTAGGCTCGGAGGTGCGGGCACACCAGAAATGGGTGCACCAGCAGTGTTTTCATGAGTTAAAACACCCGGAATACCTACCCAAAACACCCCCGAGCCCTCGGGGCTCAAACCCAAATATACACATAACTCCCAAATCATCCTATGGACTTATTCAAGCATTTAAATCACCAAGATATCATCAAATCCATCGAATTAAACCTCAAAACTCTTAGAATTTTCTTAAAACTTCATAAAGCTTTATTTTTCCAATTTTAATCCGAAAAACGTCATTTCAAGTCCGTTTACACCAAATTTCACAGAGAAGTCACATAACATATATTAAACCTGTTCCGGGCTCCGAAACTATAATACGGGCCTGGTAACATGGTTTTCACATCAACGTTCATTTTCAAAAACCTTTATTATTTTCAAAAAACAATTTTCTTTAAAAAATCATTCCTCAGGCTTGGGACCTCGGAATTCGATTTCGGGCATACGCCCAAGTCCCATATTTTCCTACGGACCCTCCGAGACCGTCGAATCACACGTCCGGGTCCGTTTACCAAAAATGTTGACCAAAGTCAACTTTATTCATTTAATTATTACAAAAATTCCATTTTCATCAAATTTTCACATAGAAGCTTCCCAGCTACACGCTGGGGTTGCGCACGCATATTGAGGTGAGATTAACGGAGGCTTTCGGAGCCTCGGAACACATATTTAGCTGAATTAACTTAGGATGACCTTTTGGGTCATCACAATCTCCACCTCTAAAACAAACGTTCGTCCTCGAACGGACATAGAAAAGTACATGAGTCTGAGAAAAGATGGGGATAACGACTCCTCATATCGGACTCGGACTCTCAAGTAGCTGCCTCGATAGGCTGACCTCTCCACTAAACACAAACTGAAAGATAACTCTTCGACCTCAACAGGTGAACATGCCTATCTAATATAGCTACCGACTCCTCCTCATAAGTCAAATCCTTATCGAAATGGACACCGCTGAAGTCAAGAACATGAGAAGGATCTGCAATGTACCTCCGGAGCATAGATACGTGAAACACTGGATGCACGACTGATAAATGAGGTAGCAAGGCAAGTCTGTAGGCCACCTCTCATACCTTGTCCAAAATCTCAAATGGACCAATATACCTAGGGCTCAACTTGCCCTTCTTTTCGAATCTCATCACGCCCTTCATAGGCGACACTCGAAGGAACACCTGGTCTCCTACCATGAAAGCCAAATCTCGAACTCTACGATCTGCATAAATCTTTTTCCCGGACTGAGCTATACGAAGCCTATCCTTAATAATCTTCACATTGTCGAAGACATCCTGGACTAACTCAGAACCCAATAACCTAGACATCCGACTGGAGACCGACATCACCTACCATACAACGCCTCATACGGAGCCAACTGAATGCTCGACTGGTAACTGTTGTTGTAGGCAAACTCTGCTAAAGGCAAGAACTGATCCCATGAACCGTCAAAATCTATAACACAGGCCCACAACATATCCTCCAAGATCTGAATGGTACGCTCGGACTAGCCGTCCGTCTGAGGATGAAATATTGTGCTTGACTCGATCTGTGTGCCCAACTCTCGTTGAAATACTCTCCAAAAATGGGAGGTGAACTGAGTAACTCGGTCTAATATAATGGATAGGGGCACGCTATGCAATCTGACAATCTCTCTCGTGTAGATCTTTGCCAACTTCTCCGCTGAGTACGAAACCGACACAGGAATGAAATGTGCTGACTTGGTCAGCCTATCCACAACAACCCATACTGCATCAACCATCCTCTGAGTCCATGGAAGCCCAACTACAAAATCCATCATGATACGCTCCCACTTCCACTTGGGAAGTTGAATCTGCTGCATCAATCCACCGGGTCTCTGGTGCTCATACTTAACCTGCGGACAATTCAAGCACCGGGCTACATAAGCCACAATATCCTTCTTCATTCTACGCCAGCAAAAATGCTGCCACAAGTCCTGGTACAGCTTCGTGGCGCCCGGATGAATAGAATACCGGGAACTATAGGCCTCCTGCAATATCAACTCACGAATGCCATAAACATCGGGTACACAAATACGACCGTGCAATCTCAAAACTCCCTCAGCATCGACCGTGACCTACTTGGCACGTCCGTGCTGAACCGCATCTCTAAGAGCACACAAATGACGATCATCATACTGTCTGGCGCGAATACGATCATACAACGAAGAACGAGCGACGGTATGGGCCAAAACACTGCCACCCTCAGAAACCTCCAACCTAACAAATCGATTGGCTAACGCCTGAACATCCAAAGCGAAAGGTCGCTCTTCAACTGATAAATAAGCTAGACTACCCATACTGGCTGACTTCCGGCCACCACATTGGTCTTCCCCGGATGATAAAGAATGGTCATATCATAATCCTTCAGCAACTCTAACCATCTCCTCTGCCTCATGTTCAACTCCTTCTATCTGAATAGATACTGCAAGCTCTTATGGTCCGTGAACACCTTACATGGCACTCCGTACAGATAGTGCCTCCAAATCTTCAAAGCGTGAACAATAGCTGCAAGCTCCAAATCATGGACTGGATAGTTCTTCTCATGAATCTTAAACTGACGAGAAACATAGGCTATAACATTCCCATCCTGCATCAACACTGCACCAAGCCCAACCCACGAAGCATCACAATACATGTATAAGGCCTTGTACCTGTGGGCAACACTAACGCTGGTGTCGTGGTCAAGGCTGCCTTGAGCTTCTGAAAGCTCGCCTCACACTCATCCGACCACCTGCACTGAGAACTCTTCTGAGTTAACTTGGTCATAAGGGTTGCTATAGATAAAAACCCCTCCACGAACCGGCGATAATAGCCTGCGAGGCCCAAGAAACTCCGAATCTCGGTGGCTGGAGTGGGCCTAGGCCAATCTCTAACTGCTGAAATCTTCTTGGGATCCACTTGAATACCCTCTCATGAAACCACATGGCCTAGAAATGCAATTGAACCCAGCCAAAACTCACACTTGGAGAATTTGGTGTACAACTGACTATCCCTCAGAGTCTGGAGGACGACTCTAAGGTGCTGCTCATGCTTCTCTCGGCTACGAGAGTATATAAAAATATCATCAATGAAAACAATAACGAATGAGTCCAAATAAGGCCTGAACACCCGATTCATCAACTCCATAAAAGCAGCGGGGACATTAGTCTACCCAAACGACATGACCAAAAACTCATAATGCCCATAACGAGTGAGAAAAGTCGTCTTAGGCACATCAGACGCCCTGATCCTCAGTAGGTGATAACCAGATCTCAAGTCTATCTTGAAGCAAAGGATACTTGTTCTTGATAGTAACCTTGTTCAACTGCCGGTAGTCAATACACATCCTCATTGAGCCATCTTTCATCTTCAGGAACAATACTGGAGCACCCCAAAGAGAAACACTAGGCCTGATGAAGCCTTTATCCAACAAATCCTTTAATTGTTCCTTCAACTCTGGCGGAGCCATCCGATACGGGGGAATGGAAATGGGCTGAGTGCCCTCAGCTAACTCAATACAAAAGTCAATATCCCTGTCGGGTGGCATACCCGGCAAGTCAGCAGGGAATACCTCAGGAAACTCGCGAACCACGGGCACGGATTCTATAGAAGGAACCTCAGAACTAGAATCACGAACATAGGCCAAATAGGCCAAACAACCCTTTTCGACCATGCGCCGAGCCTTCATATAAGAAATAACCCTACACGAAGAATGACTAGGAGTCCCTCTCCACTCTAACCGAGGTACCCCTGGCAAGGCCAGGATCACTGTCTTGGCATGACAGTCCAGAATAGCATAATAGGGGGATAATCAATCCATCCCCAATATAACATCAAAGTCAACCATATCAAGAATCAAAAGATTGACATGAGTCTCCAGACCACATATAACTACTACGCAAGCACGGTAGACTCGATCTACCACTATATAATCACCCACCGGTATAGACACATGTACAACAGTACTCAAGGAATCACGGGACATACTCAAATAAGGGGGAAAATATGAAGACACGTAGGAGAATGTAGAACCCAGATCAAATAACACCGAAGCCTCTCGGCTGTAAACTGAAACCGTACCTGTAATAACTGCATCAGAAGCCTCAGCATCAGGACGAGCAAGAAAAGCATAACACCGGGGCTGAGCCCCTTTAACCTGCACATCTTTGGGTCTACCTGCTATGGGCTGACCCCTACCTCTCATGGCATGTGCTCCACCTCTATGAGCCTGACCACCACCTCTAGCACCACGACCACCACCCCTAGCTTGCTGAGGGGGTAAGGGTGCACCTGCTGCGGGAACCAAGGCACGGGAACCCTGATACTGGGGTCCACTCGAAGCTCGGGGGCAATATCTGGCAATGTGCCTCAAGCTACCACAACTATAACAAGATCTCTGTTGCTGTGGCTGATGACTCGGGAGCTGGCCCTGAAGACCCTGATAACCACCCTGGTAACTTTGAAGTGGCTGTGCACTGATAGATGCTGGTGGTGTACTAACAGGAGCTGGCAGTGCACTAACAGGAGTTGGCGGTGCACGGGGAGATACCCCTACTAAAAGAATCCCTGCCCCAAGATGAGGCTCCACTGAATCTACCAAAGTGACGGGGCCTCTTGTCAGCCCCCTGACCACCTCCCTGTGACAAAATCATCTCAATCCTCCTGGGCAAATCGGCCGCATCCTGGAACGAAATGTCAGTACTCGACTCCCTGGCCATTTGGAGTCGTATAGGCTGGGCCAATCCCTCAATGAACCTCTGAACCCTCTCCCGATCAGTGGAGAGTATCATCAATGCATGCCTGGCTAGAGCGATGAACCTGGTCTCGTACTGAGTAACAGACATAGATCCCTGCTGGAGGCGCTCAAACTGCCTCCTAAGATCCTCTCGCTGAGTAATGGGAAGGAACTTCCCCAAAAATACCTCTGTGAACTGGACCCATGAAAAGGGTGCAGACCCAACTGGTCTAGCTAAGCAGTAATCCCTCCACCAAGTCTTGGCTACACCAGATAGCCGAAATGTAGAAAAATCAACTACGTTGGAATCCACTATGCCCATGTTCCGAAGAACCTCATGACAGTTGTCCAAGTAATCCTGTGGATCCTCTGACGGTGCACTAGTAAAAGTGGTAGTGAATAACTTGGTGAACCGATCTAATCTCCATAGAGCATCTGCTGACATAGTTGTACCCTCGGTTACCGATGCCACAATACCCTGCTGAGCTACTCCAGCTGTCTGAGGTACTGGAGTCTGAAACTGAGTGGAAACCTGCTCTGGGGTATGAATAACAGGAGTCTGGGTCCCTCCCCCAGCCTGAGAACCAGCTGGTGCAGTAGGAAGAAGTCCAGTCTGAGCCACACTCTCCATCAGTCCCACCAAGCGGACTAGAGCGTCCTGAAGCACTAGGGTATCAATGAACCCTTCTGGGACCTGCGCTGGTCCAACTGGGACTGCCGGAACCGGGACCTCCTCGTCAGACTCGCCCTGAGGGTCCTCCACTGGGGCTGCTTCTCTAGGCTGAGCCCGGCCCTGGCCTCGGCCTCTAGCACGGCCTCGTCCTCGACCTCGACCCCTTGTAGAAGCTGTAGCAGGAGTGTGGGGCTGCTGAGCGGAACCAAGGGAAGCACGCGTCCTCTCCATCTGCGAGAGAGTAGAATGGAAACTAAATCAATACTCATAATTCATATTGCACGACAGAGATAAAGAAATGTGGAGTTATCCTAACTTTGCAGCCTCTGGGGGATAAGTACAGACGCCTCCGTACCGATCCCTCAGACTCTACCAAGGTTGTTCGTGTGTTGTGAGACCTAAGCAACCTAGGGCTCTGATACCAACTTGTCACGACCCGAATTCCCACCCTTCAGGACATGACTGCATCTAACGTTGAACCCGCTAGACAAGCCAACGTGCACAAGTAATCTAACTTTTGCAACCCAATTCGACAGTAGCAAAGAAAAATACCTTTAAAATTTTTAAAAGACATAACGAAACACTTTAGAATTTTAACAGCGGAAATTTTATAGAAATTCGAAAATGCAAAGTGAAATGGTAAAATACATAACGTCGCATAAACCCAAAATCGGGGTGTCACAACTCACGAAGTGTCTAAACAGAGTACTAAATACAGAGTCTGAAAAGAAATACATCATAGTCTTGAAACTGGGGGAAAAGATACGACAATAAGGAATCCAAAGGCAGGAAAGACACAAAGGCCCACGAACGCCAGCGGGTATACCTTGAAGCTCTGGGTGGACTGAAGGTGACTCCCTTAATGCGGTCCACTAGGTCCGGATGCGGGGTTTGCACAACATTAAGAAGTGCAGTGTAGCATCAGTACAACCGACCCTATATATTGAGTAAGTGCCGAGCCTAACCTCGGCCGAAGTAGTGATGAGGCTAGACTTGACAATAACGATAACCTGTCCTATTCTACAGCAGGTAACAGGGACAAGACAAGGCAAGAAATAAGCAGACAAGTAAGGGATACGGGAGCAGTAAAGGGGAACAAGTGAAATGAAGCAGTTAAATTTACATATAGGAGCAAACAGGGAAGGCAATTTAACACAATAGCTAACGAAACAAGTGTAAGTACCATAAATTTAAATAATGGCACGGCATCACCCTTCATGCTTTTACTCCCTTCCTCACAATACAATATATAATGTGAAATAGTATAAATCATGGCACGACATCACCTTTCGTGCTTTTACTCTCTTACTCACAATGCAATGTACAATGTAAGGAAATATAAATCATGGCACGACATTAACCTTCGTGCTTATAATCAATGTAAATCATGGCATGACATTAACCTTCGTGCTCATAATCAATGTGAATCATGGCACGGCATCACCCTTCGTGCTTTACTCTCTTCCTCACTATGCAATGTAATCAAATATCATGGCACGGCATCACCATTCGTGTTTTACACTCTTCCTCACCAAACAATGACAGATATAAGGGTAACGAATACAACATAGTGGAAATACAGTTCAATATCACCCGGTAAGGGAAAAACATCAATCAATATCACAACAAATGCCCGGCAAGGGTCTCAACTATAACCAATCACTTCAAATGTATCCTTAGCAGTTGGGTTTTCAATCAAACCAATACATCATAAGTTCATCAACCGAGATTTCCATCAATAACGACTTCCAAGTAGAGACAAGTTCATAATACAACGAACATGGAAGTAATAACAAGATTTTTATCAAAGATAGACTCACGGGCATGCTTGACACACAGTGCATAGGTACCTGTCACCTTACCTATGCATTGAACATGATAAACACTTAGCACATAGCATACAATACCTATTGCCTCACCAAAATTAGGCAAGACACTTACCTCGGGTCCAAAATATAGTAATCACCCTTCTAACACCGCCTTTCCTTTTGAATTCAACTCCGGAACAACAATATGTAGGCATAATTAACTTAACTATATCAATAAAGACTCATAAATCCAACCCATAGTCTAATTACCCATTTCCAAGCATTCTTCCAAAAAAACCAAAATTCGACCCCGGGCCCACTTGGTCCAAACACGAGGCTCGGACCAAAACCCAATCACCCATACCCCCCACGAGTTCAAATATATGATTTGTTTTAAAATCCGACCCCAAATTGAGGTTGAATTACCCAAAATCCCATAAGCCCTAACTCTACCCAAAACCCCTAATTTCTACCTTTAAAACCCTAGGATTTTTGGTGATAATTGATGAAAAACCTTAGAAAGTTGAAGGAAAATTAGTTAGGGAGCACTTACCTACGAGTTGGGAAGAAAATCTCTTGAGAAAATCGCCGTAGCTCTTCTATTTTTTGAGAAAAAGTGAGAGAAAGAACGTCTAAAATTGTTTTTAAAAAAAATCACTGTTCGACTCTCGCACCTACGGTACAGGGGTTGCACCTAAAATCTCGCAGGTGCGGGAAAAACGTCGCACCTGCGGAATTGGGTCAGGCCCATAGGGGGCCGCACCTGCGGAAATGTGTCCGCTCCTGCGGAGATTTGTCCGCGCCTACAAGAGGGACCGCACCTGCGGACTGGGCGTCGCGCCTGCGGTCTCGCACCTGCGGCCCTAGGCTTGCAGGTGCGGGCACCAGCAGTGTTTTCATGAGTTAAAACACCCCGAATACCTACTAGAAACACCCCCGAGCCCTCAGAGCTCAAACCCAAATATACAGACAACTCCCAAATCATCCTATGGACTTATTCAAGAATTTAAATCATCAAGATATCATCAAATTCATCGAATTAAACCTCAAAACTCTTAGAATTTTCATAAAACTTCATAAAGCTTAATTTTTCCAATTTTGATCTGAAACACGTCATTTCAAGTCCGTTTTACACCAAATTTCACAGATAAGTCACATAACATATATTAAACATGTTTCGGGCTCCGGAACCATAATACGGTTTCGGTAACACAGTTTTCACATCAACGTTCATTTTCAAAAACCTTTACTATTTTAAGAAAATATTTTTCTTTAAAAATCCATTCCTCGGGCTTGGGACTTCGGAATTCAATTCTGAGCATACGTCCAAGTCCCATATTTTCCTACGGACCCTCCGGGACCGTCGAATCACGGGTCCGGGTCCGTTTACCAAAAATGTTGACCAAAGTCAACTTTATTCATTTAATTGTTACAAAAATTCCATTTTCATCAAATTTTCACATAGAAGCTTCCTGGATACACGCCCTGGTTGTACACGCATATCGAGGTGAGATTAACGGAGGCTTTCAGAGCCTCGGAACACAGATTTAGCTTAATTAACTTAGGATGACCTTTTGGGTCATCACAAAATGTTAAGTTTTGAAAAGGAGTTTTGAAATAACATGACTTTAAAGAATAATATAAAGATCTTTTATTGTAAAATTAGTTTGAAAAGGAAACAGTAGAAGGGTCACAACTCAGCAAGTATGCAGATTTCAAGAAAAGCAAACACAAAGAGGGGAAAGGGATTGGGACAAGTAATGATAGCAGCATCTTTGCAGTAATTGATCCTTAGCAAAAAGTTACAGATCTTTCACAGAGTATGATATGCCAAGAGTTTATCATTTATCATAGATACAAGTGTGAGAATACTAAGTATTATAGGTGCATTAGAAGCAACACAATTGATAAAGAAACATACATAAAGAGATGCTAAATATACAGAAAGAAGAAGTAAAAGATCACATAGGCCATAATGACAACTCAACAAGAAAAAACAGGGGTCATGTTAGGCTAGAAGAAGAAGAGAGAGAGTAGAGAGAGAGTAGACATACTAGTTACATGGTAGGAAATGGAACCATAAGTAAAAGCACAAAAGAAATAACAAGAATCTTAACCAAAATTGAAATATATTGTTTTAGGATTCTGTAAACTTAAATTATAACATACCAGTGTTAAGAGAGAGAGAGTAAAGTAGAAGAGAGCAAAATGATAGCACTATTAGCCTTGGCTTGCAGCCGGCTAATAATAGGCAAGAAAAGAGAGCAGCAAATAGAGCCAAAGAGATACATCAAGAAAGAGCACAAGAGAATAGTGTAGATGGTTGTGTGTGTTTGTGTGATCAAGAGTGTGTGTAGAGTGTGTGTAAAGAGAGAAGACCGGGTATATATAGCTTAAAAAACGAGTAGTCACATAGGTAAAGGGTGCACAGTTATGGAAATACAACCAATTAGTATCAATTAAAATATTGAACTCCTTCAATTAAGGAGTCAAGTTCAAACGGTGCAGTCAAGGCTAAGTAAGGAAAGGAAATCACTTATAAGACTGATTTTATTTAATTTGGGACAAGGAAATCACATAATACATAAATAAAGCCAAGTACATAGTATATAATTAAGGAAAGTTGAAATAACATTACATTTATAAAGTAAACTAGGGTATTAGTTTGAAAATCAACTGAAAGAATCTCGGACTCAGTTACAATCACAGGGAATCCGAGATAGTTAAGGAAAGCATCACATAAATATGCAAATAATTCAAAAATTAGTACAGAATTATAGAAGAAATACAAAATCATGTATTCAAGGAAGGCATCACAAGACTGGGGATTCTTACACAACAGGATCGATATAAATCGACAAGTAGACATCCAGTAGAGTAGAGGTTAGAGTTTTTCAAACATTTAAATAGCAGTCACTGATAGACGCGAAGATCTACTCATGGAAATCAACAAGAAGAGGTCATAATAATGAATCAAGCGAAAGTCATAAAGAAATGCACGAGTACACATAGTCAAACAATAAGGATCAACTAGAATACTAGTGTTTCAGCAATAACAGTTCAAACAACAAGAAATCATGAGATACTCGCTTAAACATAGCATAGATGACGAAAATCAAGAGGAAATACTGTTTTGAGAACAGGGTATAGAAACCCTAGCTTTGAAATTATTTAAAAAGCTGAGACTTTCCGGAGAAAAGAATAGAGAAACTTCATAATATTGTAAATGTAAAACGGATCTTAAAAGAAAAATTGAGATACAGAAGATTAGGGTTTTGTGGAACCCAGAAAAGAGGGCAAACCTCATGAACGACATAGATTTAGGCCCGAGAGACTATAACACTTACTCAAACGGCCGGGAAAAGGCCGGAACATGGCATGAAGCCCAAAAGAGGTGAGTGGGCCGCTCCAGGCTCGTCTGAAGAACTCAGGATATCACTGAGTAGGTGAGAGGTGAGTAGATGGCCAGGAGGTGATGGAGAACCAAGTTCCCGGTGAAAATCCACCGGAGAAGACAACCAGAGACCATCGGAGAAGACAAAGTCAAGGAGACTTCTGGAGAGTCATAGAGAGAGATAGAGAGATGGAGAGATGAACCGTCTCGAAGGGAATGAGACGGGGGGGGGGGGGTTAGGTTAGAGTTAAATTAGGAAGGTTACATCTGGACCGTTGATCAAATTTGATCAACGGTCGAGATTGAATCCTAGGTGGGCCGGGTATTTAATGGGGTTTGGGCTGGGTAGGAATTGGGTTAGTTAATTAGGTGGGTTGGGATTTAAAATCAGGCTAGAATTTAAATAAAATGTGGCTAGTTATTAAATACCTCAAAAAATAGATAAGTAATTAAATAAACAACCAATAATTGTACAAAAAATAAAATTGAGTTTACCTAGATGAAACTACAGTAATTAAATAATATTAAGTGTAAAAAATACATAAGTTTCGAATTAAAATAATACACAATGTTCAATTGGGCTATAAATTGCAAAATTATTGTAATTGAAATTAATAAGACCCAATTGGCCAATTTACGAAATATTTGGATTTTAATAAGTAAAAAGTGATTATAAATGACATACTGAACTGGAAAATATTTTGAAATTATTTTAGAGTAAAATTTGTGAATTATAAAAATATACAATGTTAAATAAATAGGGAAATAATTTAGATAAAAATATGGAAAAATTAGGAAAACTACTCATTATTGCAAAGAGTGATTTTGAAAGCTTATATACAAGTTTGATAAATATTTGAGTAAAAATTGGGTATCAACACCCTTATTTAACCCTATGCGATCGCGGCCTCCTCTATGCGATCGCATAAAACAAAATTTCCAACAGCCTTCTCCAACCCTTCCGGATAGCCTCTAGTATAATGGTCATATATTTTTGTAAAAAACTCTAAATTACAATTGGATTAACTTTATGGAAACTAGACATCAAGATCTACAACTTTCATTTTTGGATCATTGTCAAATCCCTTATAGATTGTGAGTTATAAGCTTCCAAAGTCAGAACTGTGCAGCAGAAATTTTACTCTATGCGATCGCGGGAAGCCTTATGCGATCGCATAGCACAACTAGATGTTTCCAAATTTTCTCTGTGCTAACGTAGCCAGATCAATGCTATCGCACAATACACCCCTTAAGCTAAAAACTAGCAACTAGAAATGGTCCGAAACCACCCGAAACTCACCCGAGAACCTCGAGACCTCAACCAAAACATACCAACACATCCTATAACATCACAAAAACTTAGTCGAGCTTTCGAATCACATAAAACAACGCAAAAACACTAAATTCATCTCGGATTCAAGCCTATGAACTTTGAAATTCCTAAATTCCACCAACGATGCCGAGACTATCCAAAATACCTCCGATTGACCTGAAATTTTGCACACATATCCAAAACGACATTACGAACCTGTTCCAACTTTCGAAATTTCATTCCGACCCCGATAGCCTATTTTCACTGCCAATCGAATATCACCAAAAACTAATTTTCGCCAATTCAAGCCTAATTCTACACCGGACATCACAAAAATATTCCGAACACACTCCTAAGTCCCAAATCAGCTAACAAAGCTATCCGAGCAATAAAATTCGCATTCCGAGGTCGTTTACAAATAAGTCAACTCTCAGTTGACTTTTTCAACTACAAAACTATTTTTAGAGACTAAATGTCTCAATTCTCACTACAGTCATTCTGAACCCGAGCCAATCGACTCTAACACATCATAAACAGCATAACCAACCTATGACAAGACAATAACATCAATAATAATGCAAATTCTACGGAACGACTGACCAGGTCGTTACAATCAGTTAGCTCATTTTCCTCTCGAATTGGTTGGAATCGAGTAGGAAGAAAGCTTCCAAACGTTAATGGAGTGAATGACTGCATCCCTGAGGTCACCGGCATTACAGTAGAGGTCGCCGTTGCTAGTTGTTTGTGTCGTCTAGCCATCGACGGTGGACGTTAGCCTCCCTTGGCTTATCATGCACCTAGGACATTTAGAAGCGGATTGTGCAGGAACACAAAAGAAGCGGAAAGGCAGATGTTAGAAGTAGAAGGTATGAAAAAAATTCTTGGTAGGGAGCGCTTCCCCCGAATGAGTCTCTACGCGGCGTGAATCCGGATATAATCGGGCTCCAATACGGGTAGCGGAAACCGGGTGGGAAACCAAAAAACGATACTGTACTTCTATAATTTTGTTATGTGTAGCCATTATTAACAAGTCACACTTGCATTCTAATTTGTAGGAGGGAAGTACTTAAAGGCTCAAAGATTATTGTAATTATTGGTAAATGTTTTGAAACTGTTGATGTCTATTTTGACTCTTTTGGAAAAAGCTTTCTGTTAAGGATAAATTTTAGTATATATATTTCTATTTTCACCAGAAATTAACATTTCGGGCTCAACTTTGAAAAATAAAAAGAACGAAAAGAAAAGTTACTCATATGACTTGAAAAATCAAGAATTACATTGCTTTTGTAGAGAACTATTTTCTCCATTTGCTCTTTTATATTCTCTATAATTTTCTCCCTTTATGTATATTTTAGTTCATCTGAATAAGGATATCCAACTTGCTGATTTGGTGTCATTTTTTAATACTGCAAAATGCAGACGAATTTAGGGTTTTAAAAACATTTTTGTTCAAATTATTACCAGGAATGTTCATAATTCGGTAAAATTGAAATGGAATATATTGAACCGAACAAATCGAATTGGAATAAAACAAAAGCCTAAAAGAGGAATACCGAACCGTACTGACTTTAATTAGGTTTGATTTTAGTATAGCCTTTTAAGAAACCAAATACTATAATAACATAGCTCTTTTGGGCACAAAATTTGATGGAAGATTTTTCCAAAAAAAAATTACTTTTTTCGAAATTAGCGTCTGTTCATAAAATTTTCAATTTTCACTTGGAGATGTATTTTTAAAATTTTCGAAAATTTGAAAAAATGTAAAAAAATGCTTTTCAAAATATTCCCTCAAATTACTCACAAAACTTCAAAAACAACTCAAACTGATATTTATGTCCAAATACAACTCTAAATTTCAAATATCATTTTCACTATTTTTTCGAATCTTACAATTCTTATGGCCAAACACCTACTTATTGTGATTACACAAGTGAAATTCGGGAAGAATAGACGTAAAGTATGTATAGACCTTACTCTTAATAAATAGGTTGTTTCTGATAGACCTTTGGTTCAAGAAAAATATTTTTTTTTTAAAAAGTTTGACAAATACAAGAGCAAAAAGAAACTAAGATGAAAATACCGAAGATAGGAAAAGTATTGATAGCAAAATAGTAAAGATAACCAAAATAAAAGAGACAATAATAATAATAAAATTGAACAATAATTACAATAATATTGAGAAGGCAAAGATGGAATAGACTATGGTGCTCTAAACTAGAACATTGCTCTCCCGTAGAAAAAAAAGAATTTACTCGACTATCTACTAATTTTCTATCATAATCCTCAACCTCCGTAATAAATTGAAAATTGTTAATACCATACAGTCATCTTCATTGACAAAATTGAAATCTTGAACCCTAGTTACTGTACTAGTTGAGGTTACAACCACTAAAATAACTCTAGTTCAGTATGCTGAAAATCCATATAATTCAACAAAGAACAACACTCTTAATTATTGTGAACTATTATGAGATAAAACATACTAAGTCTCTCACCAATCTGTGTACTTGTAACCTACACCCTTAGCATCAGTCAAATAAATGCCATCTTCTTTCACAACCCATTGACAAACAGTAGTAGGATGTGGAATATTAGATTGAGCTGCAGCTTTAACACATGTATCTAAATCATTAAATACCTCAAAAGCTTTGTCCTTAGAATTCCACCAAAAATGACAAAAAAACATAGTTCTCAACGTACCCAAAGGGTCCTTACTAGCATGAAATGACCAATTGATATTTGTTGTTGGAGCAATATTATTGTAACCTATTTCATCATTTTTAGATGCACAATGTACCCAAAGTGGTGGGGAGTTATTTGGGAGTGAATTCCATACATAAACATGATATCTTGGACCATTAAAGAAATTCCCTTTTGCTTGTGGAAACCAAAAGAAGAAAATAAATAGCAAGAAAATAACCTTGATTTGTGAATAATCCATGCTAATGAAATTGTTAACTTTGGTTGAGTTTGCCTTCTTATCATTCCTCTTTATATACGACTCAGGGTACGAGTTAGTTATCTGGAAAATATAGCATGATACAATTGTTAAATTCATTGATAGTGTAACATTTAAGTTAAATCCATAAAGACCTTCAAATATCAATATGGGAACATATTGAATATATGATTTTACTATGTGGGAATTTCTTAAATAAATTGCATTAATTAAAAGAGAATATTCCAATTATTCTTGAAATGTACTCTGAAAACCAACAACAAAAGTTATTATAATTATGTTTTTTAAATCTAAGATTCCCATATAAGTAATTAATTAATATCTAGTTAAACATGTCATATTAGTTACATTTTTTGATCTCTTAATGTTTAATATCATACTTAATCATAATATCACAAGGAAGTATATATGAGAACGCGATCCAATTTTTCCAAACATGGAATAATAAAAGTACTTAATTAACAGTTCTATCTCATCTTTCCATGGCCTCTTAATCCATCATAATTTTGAATGTCCTCTACATAAATGCTAGAAATTATGGAATAAAAACTTAAACGGAAGGTCTAAATTACCCCTATTGTTTGCTAAATGGTTTACGAACAACCTCCGTCCATCTATTTGTCCAAAAAAGCACACAACGTTATTTCTATTAAAAAAAATACACTCATGTCTAACGATAGAATTGGTGGGCCTTTCATTAAATGATGTGGCAGTTTTTTACTGGGCTAAGTGGCATTGTCGGTCAGAAATCAAACATGAGTCATATTTCTACCTATTTACATGATTCGCCCTACCCCTCCCTCCTTCTTCTCCCAGTCCTGAAACGTGCATGAACAACAAAGAAAGCTTCCTTCAATTCACAACAATGACGGTGGCATCCTTCAATTAACCACAACAACAATATATTTATGAAAAACATGTTTTAATAGGAATAATTATGAGATTTAAAGATATCTTGTATACTGTGAAAGACAATTATCCAGTATTGAAATAAAATAAATAGAGTAAAATTAAAAAAGATGACCCAATAATTTTTTATCTAGGTGAGCTTGATTTTTTACCTTCATGTGCCATGAAAAACTAGTACTTTTGACTTTTATTCAAAATCCATCGCACTTAAACTATTTTTATGTGTTCAGCATTTTAGCACTAGTGCAATGGTGTATAAAACAAATCGTGTACTCTGCCAACTCCTTTTTTTCTTATTATTTTTTTTCAACCAAATTTTCTTTCAAAATTTTCCAAGCACACTCTTAAGCTATAGTGAATCCCAGAAAAAATTTCAATACAGAAAAAGGGGTTCATGCAAAATGAGGATTGATCAAGTGAAAAAACATTTAACATATTTTTAATCAAACAAACACAAATCCAGTACTAGGAAATATTTTGGCCAAAAACCTTTTCACCAATTTTTCCTATCAAACAGGCCATCAGTCTTTTTCTTTAAAAGGGATCGGATAAATGGGTAGAAATAAGACTCATGTTTGAATTTTATAATTTTATAATTTTCCTGTTGACACGTTTTTTCATAAATATGTTGTCGTTGTTGTTAATTGAAGGATGCCGCTATTGTTGTGAATGAACCTTTCATTGTTGTTCATGTACGTTTCAAGATTGGGAGAAAAAGGAGGGAAGGATAGGGGTGGATCACGTAAATGGGTAGAAATAAGAACCATATTTGAATTCTGGCCGAAAACGCCATGTGGCCCAATAAAAACCTGTCACCTCATTAAATGAAGAGAAATTTTCACAAATCACTATTGCTTAGTGGTTATTAGCTAGTTGTAGCTATCATTTACTATATTACTTCATATAGCTATGTTTTCAAGTTTTTAGAGTGTATTCGATGTATTTAAGCTACTGTATTCATGAATACGATATCATTTCTCGCGTGAAACGGGGATTACAGCTAGACAGATTATTGTATTCGACTGTATTCAAGGCGTGAAACAGGGAATTACATCTGGATAGATTATTGTATTCGACCGTATTCACAATATGTATTTGTGAATATAGTAACGTAAATAACGCAATTCATGGTGTATTCAGTTGTTTCTAAACGGAAAGTGAATCAATTAACACAAACAGACTCCTAATATAACTCAACAAACTCAATTATAAATCTGAATACATAAATACATCTGACTACATAAATTATAGTAATTGAAAAAATATATGAATACATTCATGGAATATAGCGAGACAGAGAAGACAATGAAATACACGGAATACAGCGAGATACATTGAAATACAATAAAAAAAAGAAGGCGATGAATACACTGAAATACATAGAATAAACTCCGTCATCTTTTCTATATCTTCTCCTTCTTCGTCTTCTAGATTCTCGTGGAACTGGATATTAACGTAGTTCGTCGAAACGATGTTGTTTATAACATAGATGTTGGATGTGAAGCTGGAATTGCGAAGCCATTCAGGAACGGCTTCGTGTGAGGTGGAGGGATTCGGTGGTGCAACTATTTGAGATTGGGGGAAAACGGCAAATAGCGATGAACTTTTTGGTGCTTCTTTGATTTCTTCCATGGAGGATTCTGTTTCAATCTTCTGACGTGTGACAAGTTATATATAAGAAAGAATTACAACAACATACAGAGAATCATGGTTGTATTCATGGAGAAAGACTGGCGATGAGAGAGAGAGGGTGGAGAAAAATCTGAAAGAATGAGAGAGAAAAATAATACAAAGCGCATTTTATGGCTTAAGGGTAGAAGGTGACCATAAATAGATATTTGGCTATAAAAATCAAAAGGTAGCTATGTAATATAATTTTTTAAAAGGATATTTATTTAAAATAAATAAGGTATCAACCTTTGCTACAGGAGGTAAAAATTTCTTAAATGTAAGGCCCACCAATTCTACCGTTAGACGCATGGGTATTTTGTTAATAGAATTGACGGCATGTATTTTTTTGAACTGATAGATGGACGGAGAGTGTTTGTAAACCATTTAGGAAACAATAGAGTAGTTTAGGCCTTCTTCGAAACTTAAAACAGCAGGATAAAACTTTTCTAAGCCAAAGTTTGAAGATGTAGGTTGTGTATGTACAAGCACACTACACACTAATGTATATAATGTGCACAAATATACTAAATCCGCTTAAATTTTATTTGGAATATCGTTTCTAATTTATGTAAAGTTCTATCAACTGCATAAATCTATTAATAATCTTTTAAATAACACTTTGTGAATTGTTAAACAATTTTCAAATATTTAGTAAATAATTTAAACGGAAAAGGCCTAAAAATGCCATTCAACTTTCAGAAATGGTCTATCCATGCCATCTGTTAAAAAATTGATATTTCCATGTCACTACCGTTATACATTTGGCCCATCTATGCCATTATTTGACTAACAACTCAATTTTTTAAAAATATTTATAACACTCACATTTTCACGTGTCATGTCGTCATTGGTCCGAATTAACCCACACCCCACTTAATTTTAACCTTGGTTAGGTCCATCTACCCAAACCCCACCCGGTTAAAACTTCCCAAATAATTAACCCAACACAAACCAAATCTACCCCTTTCCTCTTCCAATCCCCCTCTCCAGTCGTCTTCCCCAAATCAAAAATCCCTAAAACCTCCATAAAATTCAATTTCTGCCTTTTCCGTTCTGAAATTGTAACCTTAGCTCTCTGTAGAAAGATTGAGAAACTGAAGCTATAATGCATTCTTAGGAATGGGAATGGTTGTGTTGTTGTACATCCGAATTTTATCTTTTTTATTGATTAAAAAGTAATGTATCATTGACTATAGATATGTACTATATCATTGTAGCGGCATTTTTCATCGCAGGTTTCTGCTTATAGGAGCCCCATTTTAATGTATTCACTTCTTTCATGTTCTATTAAGGGTCGTTTGGTATGAGGTATAAGAAGGCATAAGGGTGGTATAAAAATTTAATACCACCTTAATACCCTGTTTGGTTAGCAAACCAGGTATAAGTTATCATGGTGTTAATTTTAACACTGAAATAACTTATACCTTATAGAAGGTAGGGTAATTAGCACCGATATAACTTATATCTTCTTCTTAGAAATTATGCAATTGTCATTCTTAATACAACATACAAAATAATGAATAAACAAAAATCCCAGCATAATTTATCCCAATATAACTTATATCGGCATAACTTATACCGGTATAAGTCGTATTCCAACCAAATGACCCCTTAGAATATAGCTGATGTAACAAGTCTTTGGACTCATTGTTAAGTGAAGTTCTCTTGTTTTTGGCAGCTGCTCTAGCTTTGTTGTTCTTTCTTTTACAATCACATTGTTTTGATTTTTTTTACGGTTAAGGGTCTGATTTGCCCTTCTACTATAATAAATAGGCCTTATTTATCCTCCGTTTAAATTTTCTATCAAAAATATACCTACCGTTATAGATTAAGTGCATATTTATCCCTTACACGTTAAAAACATCCTCCCAACTTTTAAATCCGCGTGGCATCCCCTTACTGGACTAACTGACCCGCCCCATTTTTTTAATTCAAACCCGCCCGATCCAGCAACAGATGGGCGATCAAGCTTATCCGTTCAACTTCAACAAACTCTCTTTCCAAGTTTCGTGCTGATAAAATTAAAATGAGTGATCAACCTTTGCTGACCCTTCAAGTTTCGTGCATGCGCATTTTGCAGTTGTACAGTTTTACACTTTACTCCCCCCTCTCTCTCTGGTTTATGCATTCCATTTTCTCCCCCAACTCCGCCGGTGATACAACTTTCCGATACCAGAGAATTCAGGTTCTAAAATTCCTCTGTTACATATTTCAAAACCTTCCTCCGCCCATATCAAACTCTACACAGTACAGATAAACACAAAAACTGTCACGACCTGAAATCCCACCGTCGGGACCGTGATGGCGTCTAATGTTGAACTCGCTAGACAAGCCAACGTTACTGGTTATTCTAACTTGTTTCCTTATTTTTTAACAATTTATAGGTGATATACAAGATCGGTGTAAATAAAAATGCGGAATGAATGAAAACTAATAACTTAATTAAATACTATTACAATTTCAACAATAAAATTCCCAGATTTCGGTGTCACAATTTCACGGACTGTCTATGAATACTACAAGTATAGTTCTGAACAAATAAAGTAGTACTGCCTCAGAAATATGTAAAGACAGGAAAGAAATGGATAGACAGTGACGCCAAAGCTTGCGGACGCCTGCAGGACTACCTCACTAGGTCCTGTACCGAGATCTGCACAACAAAAATTATGCAGGTGAAGTATCAGTACAACCGACCTCATGTACTGAGTAAGTTTCAAGCCTAACCTCGGCGAAGTAGTGACGAGTCTAGGACACCGCAAATAGTAATCACCTGTGCAATTCAATAATATATAACAGGAATAACGACAGGAAGTAAACATTTAAGTACACAAACGGGGGAAAATATGCTGGGGAAAACGGGACAGCAACTACTGAATAACAGAACAAGACAACAGGCTAAATATCAAAATAACAACAGGAAACAACAACACAGAACAAACAAGTGCACGACATCACCCTTCGTGCTTTACTCGCATCCTTACCAAAACAAGTGCACGACATCACCCTTCGTGATTTTACTCTCATCCTCACCAAAACAAGTGCACGACATTACCCTTCGTGCTTTTACTCTCATCCTCACAAAACAATAAATAAATAGCTACAACACGGCATTATCCTTCGTGCTTTCAAGTATCATATCATGGCACGGCATCACACTTCGTGCTTTTACACTTTTATCCTCACAATGCAATAAATAAATACACGGCATCACCCTTCGTGCTTTACACTCTTCCTCACCCAAACAATAACAAGACAACAATTTGGCAAGAAAAATGAACAACATAAATCCTAAGTCACAACAACCCGGCAAGGGAACAACAACAGAAATAATACCGTCCCGGCAAGGGACACAACTATAACCAATCTCGCTCAAGTGTATATCTTAAAAAAATAATCCTCAACCGATCAAATAATCAACAGTATTCACACCCAAAAATTTCCATCAATTGAATAACCTCCAAAGTGAAATTTACTTCATAACACAGTGAATAACGATGAAAATCACACATATCACAAAAATCGACTCACGGGCATGCTTGACAACAACGTGACTCAACACCTATCCCCTCAAGATAAAGTTAGGCCAAACACTTACCTTGACTTCCACGAACAAATAAAGCCTCAAGCACCGCTTTTCCTTTTGAACCCGACTCCAAATCAATCGTATGTAGACATAATTCACTCAATAACATCAATAAATGCTAAACAATTCAATTTCAATGCTTAATTATAGGTTTTCTAGCATTCTTCCCAGAAATCCAAAAATCGACCCTGGGCCCGCTTGGTCAAAACACGAGGTTCGGACCAAAACCCGATCACTCATTCACCCACGAGCCCGAATATATAATTTGTTTTGAAATCCGACCCCAAAACGAGGTCAAATTCCCAATTAATCAAAAAGCCCTAACTCTACCCAAATCCCTAATTTTCTACCCTTAATCTCATGTTTTTAGGCCTAGAATTCTAATGGGTGTTGATAAAAATGGAAGAAAATGGCTCTAAGATCACTTACCTATGAAGCTATGGTGAAGAAGTTCTTCAAAAATCGCCCAAGGAGGTGTGGAGAAGAAGGAGTTTGTGAAAAATGGGTTTAATCCCGTAAGAGTGTTCTGTTTTTGACAAAATAATAACTGGGAGAAAATTACTCTTCGCGTTTGTGAGCCCCTGGCCGCGTTCGCGAAGATTTAACTTATTGGACCTATGCGTTCGCGAGCTAGGGGCCGCATTCGCATAGGATTAATGTTGTCCAACCCCCCCAGGCCCCCGCTAAGGCAGTGCGTTCGCGACCTAACCTCCGCGTTCGCATAGCTGCCCATAACCCACACTCCGCGATCGCGTCCTAAATGGTGCGTTCACACAAGCTTAACTCTTCCCAGCCCAAACCCCTCACTAGACCTATGCGATCGCGATTGGAGGGGTGCGTTCGCGTAGAGCAAGGACCCAAAGCTCCGCGTTCGCGCACTGTCACGACCCGTTTCCGGGTTGTGATGGCACCTGTCGTGGAACCAGGCTAGCCAACCGTTACAACAATACTCAATTCATTTACTAGAGAAATTTACTCATCATTGGCTCAATTCATAGAAATACTAACATTTTTAATCATTTAAAACAGTCTAACAAAAGAAATGAGCTCCAACAATCACCCTAGGATCTAGAGTCACGCAGTCATGAGCTACTAACATCAATACAACTGAGAATAATAAAACTGAAGTTTTAAGTTTCAAAATTCCAATACATATGGGAGAATAGGGAAAAGAGGGACGGGACAGCGAACGCCAGCTGCTACCTCGTCGACTCTGAGAGAATTGCTGCTATCACCGCTCCGCGTCAAATCTCGGTGCACCTGGATTTGCACACACAGTGTGCAGGTAAGTAACGAAAACAACCTACGGTCTGAGGAGGTAGTGACGAACTCAACCTCCGTCAATCATAGTTCAAATAATGAATATTTCAGGAATAACCTAGTATATCAGTGACAATGTCCGTAAATAACAATTAAATTCCATGTATGTATTATGCAACTCTCACAGGTAGTCCTCTCGGT
>ML275709.1:4277-25836 GCA_005239495.1 Nicotiana undulata
CGTTCACTAACGGAATGGAATTTCGATTAGAGTTAAGAACCACACTAACATAGTGATATTTTCACACCTATTCCCTGTGGGATTCGACCCCAACCTTGTTGGGTTATTATATTTGACTTCGACCGCTTTACACTATTTTAAAGGTGTAATTTGAGCGTATCAGTAGTCCCAGCTACCAAAATTTCCAGAACTACACTGACGTGATTCCTTTATAGCCAAGGATATGTAGGCAACCTTTTGAGGCAGGGTTCGGTCAAACTTTTGCAAAAACGCTTCGCATGGAATGTTTGAATGGGTAAAAGTTGTTCATAACTGCTCACTTTGTGTTTGCCCAAACACCCTTCGTGTTTCCGAACAAAGAAGGGCAGCTGTGAGCATGTAATTTTTAACCTGCCATATACTCCTACAAAATTCAATAAATAAATTAGTTTTATGGATTTTTGTTGAATTTTAATGTCTATGTGTGAATTATTTGCGTTGTATATGGATTTAAAATTCATAAAAAATAATAACAAAAACAATTTAAAACTTTTACTATTTGGCATAATTAGGTTTTTTAATAATTAGTTGCATAACTTAGTCATTTTACTATGAAAATTGCGGAATTTGTTCTCAAAATAACTATGGTTATACTGTTTAGGCTGTGTTGGAGTCGGTTGGCTCGGGTTCGGCATGGTTTAGTGAGAATTGAGACACTTAGTCTCTAAAAAATAGCTTTATAGTTGGAAAAGTCAATTGGGAGTTGACTTATTGGTAAACGACCTCGGAATGCGGGTTTTATGGATCGGATAGCTTCGTTAGGTGATTTGGGACTTAGGAGTGTGTTCAAAATGTTTTTGTGATGTCCGGTGTAGAATTAGGCTTGAATTGGCAAAAATTAGTTTTTGGTGATTTCCGTTCGGCAGTGGAAAATAGGCTATCGAGGTCGGAATGGAATTCCGGAAGTTAGAACAGGTTCGTAATGTCATTTTGGATATGTGTGCAAAATTCCAGGTCATCGGACGTGTTTTGGTTCGTTTCGGCATCGTTGGTGGAATTTAGGAATTTCAAAGTTCATAGGCTTGAATTTGATGTGATTTTGGTGTTTTGATGTTATTTTGGGTGTTCCAAGGGTGCGACTAAGTTTGAATGATCATTTATGATGTGTTGGTATGTTGGTTGGGGTCCCGAGGGGCTCGGGATTGATTTCGTATGGTGGACGGGGATTTTTGGAGTTGAAAAATGCAGCATCAGCTGCTTGTGTTTCTGCTACTGTCATTTCTGCACCTGCGGATATTTGACCGTAGGTGCGAGCCGCAGAAGCAGTGAAAGAGGTCGCAGGTGCGGTGGAGGCCATGTGGGAGAGAATCCGCAGAAGCGGTTGTGTTGGCCGTATCTTCGAGCCGCAGGTGCGAGAATTTGTCCGGTTAATGAAAAACCGCAGGTGCGGTAGTCTTGAGCATAGGTACGGACCGAAGGTGCAAGGAAAATGGCCGCAGGTGCAAAAAACCTGGGCAGAAAGTATAAAAAGAGGACTTAGCGATTTTTAATCTCCTTTTCCCCATTGTTATTGCGGGTTCCGGGCTTGTTGAGGGTTTTTGAAGAGGAAAACAATTGTTCTTCATTGAGGTAAGGTTTTTGGACTTAATAACTCAATTATATGTGATTAAGGACCTAATTAGTAGTGTTAATTGGAGAAATCAGTGGGAAAAGGGAGAACTAGGGCTTGAGTTTAAGAGACCTTTTAAGGGTGATTTGAGGGGTCATTCTGACTCCGATTTTAGCGTAAGTTATATGTACAGATCGTGAGATGATGAGGATCATTTTGGTACAAGTTTTGTCGAGTTCCGAGACGTGGGCCCGGGGGTTATGTTTTGGCTAATTTTTGGAATTGTGCATAAAGTCGATATTTTTCGATTAAGTTTCATCTCCCTAGCGTATTTTGATGTGAAAAATCTGAACTTGAAAGATTTGGGGCACTTCGAAGTTGATTCGAGGGGCAAGCGTGTTGCGGAGTAGCTTTCCGGGCTTGTTTGAGGTAAGTAATGTCTTTAAATCCTGTCCCGAGGGTATGAAACCCCGGCCTTTACATCCTTTCACTGTTTAGGAGTGACGCACACACTGGATGACGAGTGTGGGGCGTGCACGAACTGGAAATTTGGAAATCTGTGATGACCTAAAAAGGGGTCATCTTATGTGCATCTAATTTTGACTGTGTTCCGAGGCCCCGAAAGCCTCCATTAATTTCACCTCGATGTGCGTGCGCAGCCCCGAGCGCGTAGCCGAGAAGCCTTTATGTGAAAACTTGATTGAGAGTTAATTTTTTGATAAATTAATTGAATAAAGTTGACTTTGGTCAACATTTATGGTAAACGGACCCGAATACGTGATTCGACAGTCCCGGAAGGTCCGTAGGAAAATATGGGACTTGGGTGTATGCCCGAAATCGAATTACGAGGACCCAAGTCCGAGAAATGAATTTTAAAAGAAAATTGTTTTATAAAAATATTAAAGGCTTACGAAAATGAACCTTGATGTGAAACTTGTGCTGCCGGGCCCGTATTATGATTTCGGCACTCGGAACAGGTTCAATATGTGTTATATAAGTTATCTGCAAAATTTGGTAAGAAACGGACTTGATTTGATGGGTTTCAGATCAAAACGAGGTAAATTGTAGTTAATGAAGTTTTGAGGTTTTTAAAGAATTTGAAATTTGGCTTTAAAGGTGATTTTATGTTCCCGAGGTCCGAATAAAATTCCGATACCGGGAATAGTTCCTTTATGTCATATATAACTTGTCTGCAAAATTTGAAGTCATTCCGAGTAGTTTAGGCCGGTTCGGCGCATTGAAGTGAATTCTAGAAATTCAAGTTCTTAGTTTTGATTCAATTTGGTTTTGGGGTTGAATTTTGAGTTTCGTTGTTGTTTTCAATATTCCGGGAGTTCAAGCGAGTCCGTATCATGAATACAGACTTGTTGGTATATTTGTACGGGGGCTCGGGTAGGCCCAGGTGCTTCCCGAACCCCGCACGGGGCCAAAAACCAGCAAAATCCACTGCTGGTGTGGCTCCGTCTGGTGTGACCGCACTTGCAGTCTCCCAATCGCAGGTGCGAGTGCGCACCTGCAGTCCAGCCTTCGCAGGTGCGACCCCCATCGCAGGCGTGGCCCTTCTTCCGCAGGAGCGGGACCGCTGGCGCGGACTCCTTCTCCGCAGCTGCGATGCCAGGGTCCCAGGCCCTTTTCCGCAGGGGCGGTGATTTTCTCGCAGGTGCGGTCCCGCACCTGCGGTCCCAAGATTGCAGGTGCGGAAATCACTGTTGCCAGCCCCTTTTAATTGTCCAAATTACGGGATTCCTTCATTTTTACCCACCATAAACATCCATTAGAGAGCATCCAAGTTTTGGCAGTACCTCCCACGACCACCCACTGTAAGAGGTAAGTTAAACCTCATAATCTTCTAGCTTTAACATTAATTCCTAGTTAAATTCACTACTAAATCATCTAAAAATCATAGAATTAGGTAGAAATTTTAGGGTTCTTGAGGATTTTGTAACTTTCCATTTTAGGCCATGAATTCAAGTAGAAATCACACCTTAGTGATCCTTAGGCTATGGGTGAGTGATCCCTTCGAGAATTTTCGGAATTCGATCATGAGAGACCGGGGTTGGAAATTGGGAATTCGTCAAGAATAGCGATTTTATTGAATAACTAGGATAATTTCTCACATTGTGCATGCATTGATCTAATTTCACACCTTTTGACTAGTTGCGAGTCCTCGGGTATAGAGTTCGGAGTTTCGGGCGCAATTGTGGTCCGAGGGGTAGATTCGACACGAGGTGAGTCTCCTTTCTAACCTTGTAAGAGGGAATTGTCCCCATAGGTGATGTATATGCTATGTGTAAATTGTTTGGGGGCTACGTACGCGCCAAGTGACGAGAGTCCGTACGTAGCGGCTATTATTGTTATGTCCGGGTAGTTAGGCCCACACCATGCCTTGTATGTTTCTCGTAATGCCTTACATGCTTTCTCGTAATGCCTAGTACGCTTTTCTTGTAATGCCTTAAATATGTTTTTTTCGTAATGCCTTATATGTTTTCCTTGAAATGCTTCATATGATTTATTGTGACGCCATATGTACCATGAAACTATGTTTTAGCATCGTGTTATTCTTCTGAGGCCTTATGGTAAGTAGAAATTTTGAAAATATATGGGATCGGGCCGTACGCCACGACAGTGTTGAAAGTAATTGAAAATATATGGGATCGGGCCGTACGCCACAGCAGAGGTGAAAAGAAATTGTGAAATACATGGGAGCGAGCCGTACGCCACGGCAAATTTGAAAGTAATTTAATAGATATGGGATCGAGCCGTACGCCACGGCAGTGTTGAGAAATTATGAAATATATGGGATCGGGCCGTACGCCACGGCAGTGTTGAGAAATTATGAGATATATGGGATCGGGCAGTACGCCACGGCAGTGTTGAGAAATTATGAGATATATGGGATCGGGCAGTACGCCACGGCAGTGTTGAGAAATTATGAGATATATGGGATCGGGCAGTACGCCACGGCAGTGTTGAGAAATTATGAGATATATGGGATCGGGCAGTACGCCACGGCAGTGTTGAGAAATTATGAGATATATGGGATCGGGCAGTACGCCACGGCAGTGTTGAGAAATTATGAGATATATGGGATCGGGCAGTACGCCACGGCAGTGTTGAGAAATTATGAGATATATGGGATCGGGCAGTACGCCACGGCAGTGTTGAAAAGAAATTGAAATGAATATGGGATCGGGCCGTGCGCCACGGCGAGTGTAGAAGGTACCTTATGGGAGCGGGCCGTACGCCACGGCGGATCTAAGAATTTGTGATTATTGTTTCGTTCGGTGGTCTTACCTTCAAAGTGCTTTATTGTTTAGTTCAGAAATTGTTTGGATTTGTTTTTTCTGCTTTTGATATATATACTTTTTGCTTATTTCCCTGACATGCCTACTGTATTTCATTATATTCTATCATATGTTATCACTGCTGGACCTTAGTGAGTATCGAGTCGACCTCTCGTCACTACTTCTTCGAGTTTAGGCGGGATACTCAATGGGTACATATTTATTTAATATGTACTCATGCTACACTTTCTTTTCTTTTCTGCACTTGACTGTACAAGTCCGGAGGCTGGAACGTCTGGCTATCAGGTCGGTGCTAGATATTGATAGCGTGGTCATTCTTCACGGTGAGCTGCTTTCCCGGCGACTTCCTAGAAGCACCCTGGAGCTCTTTTGTTATATTTCTTTGTCCATTTAATTCAGACGGAGACTCTGTATATATTGTAGTCATTGTATATTCAGTAGTTGCTCATGACACTCGTGACACTAGTTCCTGGCACACACGCGTATTGTATATATATATCTTTTGGGTTCGGGTTGTACAGGCATGTGTATGTTTTATTTTGGCTTTGTATCTACTATGACTTTACCTTCGCTCAAGGCTAGTATCATGTTAGTTGTTATAAACTGGTAAATCTTTGACTTGTTTAATTATATGGGGAGGGTATCACTTAGTGTAATTTGTGTTGGCTTGCCTAACCCCGTCGTTGGGCGCCATCACGACTCGGATTAGGATTCTGGGTCGTGACAAAATCTGTTCCTCCTGAGGCAACTACTGAGTTGCAAGACTTCTTTTAAATCATATGCTAAATAGTATTACTATGTTCTTGATATATTTGGATTGTAAGCCACGTTTGGGGCCTAGTGACGATCTGTTTAAACCTCTTGGGGGCTATTTTCTGATATTTCTCACGTAGTAATCATGATTTTACACTCAGTCCTTCTTGTTAAACTGTTTGACACTCAGATTTGTTGATATTATCATTTCCTGAAATGAAATACTATTTTTGGGTCGAGAACCCCGTTTATTTATGGCACGAGCATGCTTAGAGTGGCTGACTGAGTGAGGCCGAGGGCCAATATTGTGAGGATATTTATGATATGAGAGAGGCCGAGTGCCTGAGTGATTAGTTCCATGATTTTGTTGTTTATAGCGCTTGGGTTGTAGGAGCCCCTCCAGAGTCTGTACACCCCAGTGAGCGCAGGTACCTACTGAGTGTGAGTGCCGAGTAACGAGTGATTGGGAGGGAAGAGTAACTGTAAGGTGCTGAGTGACTGTTACTGAGTGATGGTGAGGTGCTGAGTGACTGATTATGAGTGATGATTTAGCCCGAGGGGAAGTTTGTAATGATATTTTGCTGAGCTTTTGATTATGATTCTCTTCATTTTTCATACTGAGATTTTGGGAGTTTACTGAGAACAATTTGAGAATATACTTGTTCAAAGGATTTTTACGGAAGTTGGTTTTAAGACATATGTACTAGATGTTTACTTTATTAAGATTCAGAATTTTTACTGATTGTGAATTGATGTTGGTACTGTGTGATTCTTATCCTCAGACTTGATTTATTTTCAATACTACTGATTTGGCGTACTCATCATTACTCCCTGCACCTCTGTGTGCAGATCTAGGTACTAGTTCTGAGCAGTAATCATCTGAGCCCGTTCGACGTCAGCATTTGGGATTTCGAGGTACTTGTCCAACGTCCACAACTTCTCCATTTTCCTTCCTTCATTAGTATTTAGTATTTTTTTATGAAACATTGTTTTATGACATTAGCAGCGTTAGTATTATTCTTAGAAGCTCGTGATCAGTTGACTCCAGTTCGGAAAAATGGTTATAGACTGTTGATTATATTACGTTATGTTAAATACATAGAAGATATTATACTTGCTATTAATGATTTTGGTAAATTTTATTAAAGGAATTACGTAATTATGTGATAATGGCTAGCCTAGTTCCACGATAGGCGCCATCATGACCAGTTAGGATTTGGGGTCGTGACAAGCCCAAATTCCTTTTTTCATACACAAAGACCCTCCAGCCCAAACCCCAAACCCGCCCAAACCCCTCACTAATTAAAACGACCCCGTTTAAGCGATCCCCCCTATAAGTATGTCCTAACATACCCACCCTAACCTCAAACTCACCTTCCCTAACACCCTAACACCCTGCTGTCTCTCTCTCTCTAACCTCGCCGCCGACCACTGTACTCCGCCGCTCGAAAAAAGCCTGCCGGCGGCGGAGCACCACCAAATCGCCTCAAAATTTTACCAGGCACTCCTCTCCCTCCCCTCAATCACCTATCACCTTCAATTTCTCCAAAAACCCCACCAAAATCTTTCAATATCAAATCTGAAAATCAGAAACCCTAGAAATCTTCCACCAACCAATTTAGAGAAGACTAATGACTCAAACCTACATGAGTCAATAGCTCTTGGTGAGAGCTATTGATTCATGTGGGTTTGGATCATTTCCAAACCCCGCTGGAGTCCGGCCCAAGTCCGGCGATTCGCCGGAATTTGGCCAACCTTTGCTCAAACTAACTGGTACCCCTTTTCCTTCTATTTTCTCTGATTATTTTGTGATAAAATCAGTTATTTGATTTAGTTTCTAGGTTGTCTTATGTGTTATTGTTTCTTTTTTATTTTAGATTCTTAAGTCAGCCTAAAATGTTATTACTTCCATGCATGTCTTTAATTATATGTACAATTTTCCAGATTAGTAGCCTTTTGATATTTTAGGTTGATTAGTTTAGATTTCATCATTTTTTCTGGATTTGGTTTGATGCTAAGATGACAAATCAATATGTGTTGAAACCATATACTAAAATGTGCAAATCTAACTTCAATTTGATGGCTCTCTTGAGAACTCCTGAACCTTAGCCATATTTGAATTAACAATTTAGGGCATATTATTAATTAGGACTGTTTAGTTTATGTTTCTTCTATTGTCGTTTCTTTATTAATTAGGGGCTGTTTGGAATCAACTATAAGTCTAGTGCTAATTTTAGCTTTTTGATCTTCCAATTTTTTACCCTTAGGTTAGACTTTACATATAATTGCTTGTTAGTCGTAAACATACAAGTTAACTAAATGTTTGAGATTGGTGACTGATTCAATTGATTCATCATGGGTTATTAGGTAGTTATGGATGGGTTAATTAAGATTCTGATTTTAGAAATTTAACTATACATAATTAGTTAACTTGAGCTAAGGTTTTTAAAAATAGGGAAATTGACCCTTAGTTCAAAATTAGTTAAGTCTAATTATAAGGTTCTTAAAATAAGCAATTGAATTGACCCCTAAATTAAGATAGCAAAGCCTAATTACTTAACTAAACTAATCATATAGTAACTTCACTTGATTTAGCTA
Organism: Nicotiana undulata; assembly: GCA_005239495.1. NCBI lineage: Eukaryota > Viridiplantae > Streptophyta > Magnoliopsida > Solanales > Solanaceae > Nicotiana > Nicotiana undulata. The sequence continues at coordinate 12,522 of ML275709.1, forward strand.
AGTTTAAGTCAAAAATAATTCACTTAATCTCACTCATCATTTAAATAAAACTGGTCAACTTAATAAACAGCACAATCCTTAAATACTAAAAGGGTAATTTTTAGGGTAGTTTAGGAACTTCAATTGAAGAATCTTGGCTGTAACAACTCAACAAAACTTCTAGAATTAGGATAAATATCAAAAACAAAATCAGAAAGCATAAAATCAGAATTTTCTGAGGAAAAAAAATATTTTTTAAAGAGGAAACGGGGGCTGTAAATAATAAAACATTCTAGAAAAGGGTACAGTTGTCCTAGCCGTTACAAAAGGATAAGAATGGACAGATGTACCCGTACTATTTGAGATTTTAGGATAGGATATATTCCTAATAGATGTCACCCATAGACTCCCTATAAATAGGCTAGGCTATTCTCTGAAAATCAGACTTCTTCTACACGCATTACCACACTTGAACCACATATTTTAAGAAAAATTCTCCACAAAATTTAAACACACACACACACTAGAATACTGTTATGAAAATACACTACTATTTTCGAAAACACAGAAGAAAACACTGAAAAATACCAAAAATGGACATAAAAATCTTCTAAAGTTGATTCTGGCCGAGCTTTGGGTATTCTGAGAAAATAGATTAGCTGATCTTTTCTGAAAAATATTCAGTTTGGGCTGTAAAATTCTAGTTTCTTCCTGGTTGGTTTTTCCTAGGTTTTCTTTGGGCTGACTGTTGTTCTTGTTGCTGTTATTAAGCTCACAAAAGCTTGGTTTTCCTGACCTTTATTTGGTCAGATTTTCTTGTTGATTTATTCTGTAAAAGGTATGTAACAACTTTTTTGCTTTAAATGAAATTCTTGAATTCAAAAAATATGTGTTTGTTTTGGTGTTGAAATCTTTTTGGTAGGGCCTGATTTTCTTTTGTTTTAAGATTATGAATTTGTAAATCTGGTGCTAGCTAGTGTCAAGAAGCCATGTATTTACTATTTGCCTTGAGTTTCTTTGGGGATTTCCATTATGAAATCTGCATTACATTGCTGTATATGTGCTCAGATTTTCGTATGTCAATGTTATCCATATGCATCTGTATAATTAAGATTATAAGAACATTAATTTCAAAAAATAGCACTACAGGAAATGAATCTGACCCTCCAATGGCCAGATTCACTCCATAATAGTGCATAAATGTTTATTTTAATTGCTGAAGTCATATGCTTAAACTCCAACTAGGATTATGAAAATTCTGCTTTTAAAAATAGCATTAAAGGAAGTGAATCCCACCCTCTAATGGTTAGATTCACTCCTTAATGATGCACAAAGTTACTTGGGTTGTTCAAGCACTATTGGTAAAAATGCAGGTGTTCGATTCTGTGAACTAGAGGCAAGAACAAATTCAGCATGTTTGAAGTTGAAGCAACAGTAGTTAGAATAGTTATTTAGGGTGGAATTTTACGCATAATTTGTATTTTATATTCCATGGACATGTATGTATTTATTTGTGTAAAAAACAAATATATATTATTTCCCTTCTCTTTGTTTTGGGATTGTAATAATGGACTGTATAATGATATTAAGTTCAGCAGCCTTAATTTCACTAGAACACAGGGCCAGACTTGCAAAAATGGACTAATATGCCTGATTGAGTCTGGGCTCCAGGCTATTGGGCCTGGAGTATAAAACCTAGCAATAATTTAGAAGGCAGGGGTTATTAGACTTATGTGAGATCCGATATCTTAAGAATACAGTTTTCCTTTATGACAAAAAATACTCAAGATTGTTAATACTGTTATAACTTAGACCGTGTTAAAATTGCATCATATATGTTTACTTTGACTCTTCTCATGTACTGTTTTTTTTATCGAATTATGTCTATGTTTCTCCTCAGCACTAACCAAAAAGGGTGCTCACCCAGTACGCCTAGTACAAAAACCGGGCCAAATTTCTACACGTGCTCTTAGATAGCCCTATCCCTGATTAGTACCTTAAAACACTTAAGTTAAAAAATAACCTGAAACAATTGTGCATCTGTAATCCATTTGTGCCAATTGAATTTAAATAAACAGACCATACATATACAAATAGTGCTTGCCCAGTAATAAACATGAAACTAGGCCAGACTTCAATAGCCTACCTAAAATTCTGATAGTTTAGAAAAACTCAAAACAATTTCATACTTAGTAGCCCAAGATGTCTCTTAAGACTAATTACGTAATCTACACTCGGTTTTGCAACTCATGCTACCCGACCACAACTTCAAACTATATTGAAATCATGTATTGTAAATTGTGGGTGCATTTCATGTGGCGCGTTTACGCCATCGTGACTTGAATTAGCTAGTTGAGACATTTAGGATTTGAAAACACATAAAAATCAAAATATATGTTCGCGTAACTTTGAATAAAGAATAATCTTTTAATAACGAATACTTTTTTTCAGAATTGTGTACATGTTTCCGTGACACAAATAAAGGTTAAAAATAAACACTCGTAGAGATGCCTTTAGGAGCGAATTTTCAAAATTACTGTCGTAATTGCGTACACGTTCGCGTGACGTGATTTTGATTTCTCTTTTACAATCGAAAAAAATATGCACTTGACTATTTCTTTAAATGAATCAAGTGTCGTGAATTATGTACACGTCCGCGTGACATAATTTTTGACACGTCCAATTCAAGTGGGTTTACGCATACGTAACCCGCCTTAAAGTAATTCTTTAAATACAAAAGTTTTGAATAATAGAAGCGGTAAAAAATAAGAAATGCGTTTAGGTGCTCAATCAGTAATTCAACAATTTAGACCAAGTTTAATCATTAAGTGACCGTGCTAGAACCACAGAATCCGGGAGTGCCTAACACCTTCTCATGGGTTAATAGAATTCCTTACCTGGATTTATGGTTCGCAGACATCTTCAAACAGAGTCAAAATTTTCCTCGGTTTGGGATTATAATAAAAAAATTGTGTCGCTAAACACCGTAAAAAATTGGGGTGGCGACTCTGAAAATTAAAAAATAATCCCAAAATCGATTATGTCACTTAAATTGGAAAACTCCCTTATCCCCACCCTTTCGGAAAAAGGAGGTGTGACAGACACTATAAACTTATGTATTTTCTGAGACCCATGAACAAATGATAGAATAATAGGATACATGGGGAATCCAGAATATAGGTACCTCTAGCATTTCTATGAATAGAGTCATTTTTGAAAGTTGTGCATTTGCTCGTTTCATTTGTATCGTATGGATCATGCTAAAAGGAAAGAAGTGGTAGCCTTAACATATATGAATCGATTCGCTTGAAAATCCTTCTAACACACGCCAATCGCGACAAAACACGTAACAATAGATTGAACTAGGAAAAAATACGTGTGATATCTTGAGAAAGATTGTACCGTGCTCTATTAGAATCGCAATTCCCGTTTCTATTACCTTATGAAGTCTCGTATGAAATTTGGTTGTGGCTTTATCCATCACTTAGAAAATACGAGCATCTCACTTAATAACTTAGGAAGATATCTTTTAACTTGTGGTTTTGTGGGCCCCACTCATATGGTGACTAAGCCACAAAATTCTCTTAATGTGCCACCTTATTATAAGGATTTAAGAGTCGCAATTTACTAAAGCATTGTCTTCCACGTTGGGGGTGATCTTTCCACCAAAATTATTATGCACCCAATTCTAGTTACACGTTAATCTCCCACTAAAAATCACTAATTAACAAATTATCCACATAATTAAGAATTATCTCAAATTACTTAAAATACTAATCACTTTTAACACACTTTATATACCTTACTATCATGGTCATGTGTTATCTTCTATGACACTAGTCCATAAATATCAGGTATTATAGCTCGGACCATATTTTATCCCAACTTGACTATCTTCAATAAAACTCATTTTCTTTGATTCGCTTACCCTTTAACCTTCACGGAACTTACTTATCGCCTGTATAAATGGCACAAATGATTTTAACCTCAAAAATAATCTCATTCCCGAGTTTACGTCGATAAACTTACGACGAAACTTGAACGTAAGAAAATGCGGGATGTAATACTTATGGCGTAGTTCAAACAAACAAGGAGGTGATAGAAGCAGAAGTAGCAAAGGAAGTTGATGGAACAAGAGATCATACAAATAAGGACATGGATGAGGAATAAACAGAACAAAACTTCTTAATATAGCTAGGCAAGATGATCTGTCACCTAGACATATTGACAAATCTAAGTCTGCTGCAAAAGAAAGAAAGAGGCAATGCAAGGATTCATCAATTGTTCTAGCTGGTGGAGTCCAAACAAGGAGGACACTGAATAAACCCCAAAACCAGTAATGGAAGCAATCATTTGGAATATTAGATCAGTGAACAGAATGAAAGCATTTGAAAGACTCATCCCAATGCATAGACAACATCACTTTGGATTCATTGGGCTAATGGAACCAAAGAAATATGCTAATAAGATGGAAAAATACAGAAGAAGGATTGGATTGGCACAAGCAGTAGGGAATGTATCCAACAAAATCTGGGCTTTCATAGATGAAGTGTATGAAGTAACAGTATTGTATAACATGACACAGCATCTCACTATGTGATTATACCATATAGAGACCCATGTGAAACTTATCCTCACATTAATATATTCAAAATGTGATGCAATTGAAAGAATAGAACTGTAGGATTCTCTTTGTGATATAGTTGTTGATATGACTGTTCCATGGCTAGTAGGAGGTGATTTTAATGTCATATGGGTTGAAGAAGAAGAGTTTGGTGGACTACCAGTTTCGATAAATGAGGTTAATGACTTTAGACACTGCATCAATACTTGCAACCTAACAGACTTGGGCTTCAAAGGGAGCATATTTACATGGTGGAATGGTAGGGCAGAAGAAGATTGTATTTTTAAAAGGTTGGACAGATATTTTGGTAATCTGGAGCTGCAACAAACTTTCACAGGATTGGAGATTAGTCACCTGTCAAAAATAGGTTCAGATCACATGCCTATACTCTTGAAATGTGATCTTGAAGCCACCCCTATCAAGAAATCATTTTGATTCCTAAACTTCTAGATAAAGCACGAAACTTTCAAGCAAGTGGTGCAGGAAAACTGGAATGCAGACTTTGTTGCTAGCCCTTTCATTTTGTTCAATTACAAGATTAAAAAGCTGAAAAAAGCACTATCTGCATGGAGTAAGGTTACATATGGAGATATATTTCAAAAGATTGCAAGCTTGGAAGAAATGGTAGTAGTACATGAAAAACAATATGAAGAACACCCTACACAAATGAATAGAGCAAGACTTCATAAGGTGCAGGCAGAAATGATGAAAAACCTAGTTCTTGAAGAAGAATTTTGGAGGCAGAAGGTTAGAATGGCTTGGTTCATGGAAGGGGATGGAAATACAAAATTCTTTCATGCACAAGTGAATGGTAGAAGGAAGAGATTTAAGATTCATAGAATACAAAACAGCATAGGGGACTGGCTAGAAGATAGAGATCAAATTGCTGATGAATTTGTGAACTTCTTCAAAGCCCAATTCAGAGAGGATGTTACCCCAATGATCAATATGGAACAAAATGAAAAACTGGTCAGCATACCTACTAGAGAAGAAGTGAAGAAAGCAATGTTTGGATTAAATGCAAACTCAGCAGGAGTGCCAGTTGGTTTTATAGGGGATTTTTACCATTCCTGCTGGGACATAATAGAGGAGGACGTATATCAGATGGTTTTGGCATTCTTCAGTGGGCAACAATTGCCAAAAGCTGTTACACATACAAATTTGGTGTTGTTGCCAAATAAGAAAGAGACAACCACTTTATCTGACATGCGACCAATCAGCCTAAGGAATTTCATCAACAAGATCTTCTCGAGGATAATTCATGAAAGGATGGTGGATAGTTTGCCTAATTTAATCTCAGAAGAACAGGCAAGATTTGTTAAATGGAGAAGGATAGTAGAGAATGTACTCTTAACACAGGATATCATCACAAATATTAGGCTTCGCACGAAGGCTGGTCCTAATGTGGTTATTAAATTAGACATGACAAAGGCATATGACAGGTTGTCATGGATGTTTTAAACCAAAATGCTAAGAAAACTAGGATTTTCATAAATGTTCTGAGGGATGCTCTATGATATTATTGGAAATAACTGGTATTCTGTTCTAATAAATGGACAGCCTTATGGATTTTTCAAGTCATCGAGAGGAGTAAAAAGAGGAGATCCATTATCTCCTACACTGTTTATCTTAGCGTCTGAAGCACTATCAAGGGGATTGAATGCTCTACACTTGAACAAGGATTTCCTTGGATATGGTATGCCTAAATGGAGTCCTGAGATAAACAATATTGCATATGTTGACGACACAATAATATTCTCATCCTCATATGCAACATCACTAAGACTAATCATGGAAGTATTACATTCATATGAGACTACTTCTGGACAACTTGTCAACAAAGCTAAGTCTGCTGTCTATATGCATCATCTAACAGACTTAGAGGTTGTTGAAAAAGTTGAAAGCATCATTGGAATTGGAAGACAGGACTTCCCTTTCACTTACCTTGGTTGTCCAATCTTTTATGCTCGAAGGAAAAAAGAGTATTATCAAGGATTGATGACTAAGGTAATGGATAAGCTGCAGAGTTTGAAAGGAAATATATTATCTATAGGTGGAAGGGCAGTACTAATTGCCAATGTATTACAGTGTATGCCCATCCACTTTCTATCAGCTGTCAATCCCCCTAACAATGTGATCAATAAGCTGCATATGATTTTTGCAAAAATTTTCTGGAGCAGCAATGTAGGTGGTAACAGCAGACATTGAGCATCTTGGAATACTCTATGCATGCCTTATGATGAAGTTGGGATTGGATTCAGGTCACTACATGATGTATCCAAAGCTCTATTTTATAAATTGTGGTGGAACTTCAGAACAAAGCCTAGCTTATGGAGTTCTTTTGTATGTCAGAAATATTGTAAGAAGCATAATGCAGTGATAGTCCCATGGAGAAGAAATAGTTCTAATATTTGGAGAAAAATGTTGGAGTGTAGAGACATAATTGAACATCAAATCATATGGAAGCCTAAAATGGGTTCAACACTATTTTGGTATGACAACCGGACTAGAGTTGGAGCTTTGTATTTCTTAGTCCCACAGGACTTTAGCATTGATGAAAGCATACAGAATGTGTGGGAAGTAGTAGAGAATGGGAGATGGAATGTTAACAGATTACAATAACTACTACCTGAAGATTTGATACTGCATATAGTAGAAAAAATCAATCCACCAGTGCAACAAAATGTGCTTGACACCCCCTACTGGATGCTGGAAGCTAAGGGACATTTCAGGGTCAAATCTGCATGGGAATATCTCAGAAGAAGGAATGATACAAGGGTGGATTATAAAATGATATGGGTGAAAAGACTCCCATTCAAAATCTCCTTTTTCTTATGGAAGGTGTGGAAAGAAAGGTTACCATTAGATGATTTCATGAGAAGATTGGGGTACAACATGCCTTCTAAATGTTGGTGTTGTGCAGACCCTTCACAAGAATCTCTATTACATGTGTTTTTCACCTCAAATGCAGCAAGAATTGTATGGAAGTACTTTTTGAGTAGAGTTGGGATTTCCTTAAATGAATTGACATTACACCAGGCAATAACTAAGTGTTGGACAACACAAGTTAATCCAAGAATCAAGCCAATCATACAGGCATTACCAGCATGTATTATATGGTAACTGTGAAAAAGAAGAAATATCTTGAAGTATGAAGATACTGTATCAGTTAATAGAGTAATATATCAAGTATCCACAAGCCTCCAATCACTGGTGCAAATGAGGAAGCTAGGTTTGAGAATACATCATAAGTGGCATGACTTATTTCATATGTTAGAACAGTATACTCCAAGACTGAAAAGTGACAGAGTTATATGGGAGTTTCCTGAGGAAGGGTGGATGAAGGTGAATACAGATGGAGCATCGAGGGGTAACCCAGGGAGAACATCAATTGGCTTCTGCATAAGGGATCAAAAATGGGACATTATTTGTGCTAATGGAAGGGAGATCGCATAAGGAACAAACAATGAAGCAGAGGCGGTAGCTATATTGGAGGCTCTGAGGAAGTGAAAGGCACAGAATCTCACAAGAATTTGGCTACAAACTGATTCTCTATTGATGAAAAAAATAATATAAGGTAGTTGGAAGCCACCTTGGTACATCACATACCATATGGAGGATATTTGGAAGTTGAATGAAGATATAGAAATAAGGGTATCACATATTTATAGAGAGGGGAACAAATTAGCAGACCACCTAGCTAACATTGCTCTTGATGATGGGGAAATAGAGTGCTACATCTTTTGGGATTTAGACTCTCATGGCAGGAGGATAATCAATGAAGACAAAATGCAATGTCCATACATAAGAATCAGAGTTGCAAAGAACTAGGCAATGAAGAGGGAAGGGCATTTGGTAGTGGAGGAAGAGGCAGTAAACAATTTTACCATACTCAAATCTATAAGGAGGAGAGTGTGGTAACATATTTTTCCACTAACTTGTTTCTTTTCTGTGCAGATACATATTCAGTACTGTGGTTACATGTATCAATAGACTTTCAATTGATGGTATTAATGCATAGCATTCAGCCCAATGAGAGGATATTAAACCTGTGCAATAGTACAGTAGACAAGAGCATCAAGAGACAAACAGTATGTGTCATAACAGTGTCCAGAATGTTCAAGAGAATTGGACAATCAAAAGAAGATGATATAAGAGAGTGGAAGGACATCAAGAACAGTAGAAAATATAAAGCAAGGTTGTCTAGAAAGTTTAAGAGCGTTAGACAGCAAGGAGCAACAGAAGATATGAGATGTGGTTCAGAGGTCAGGAAATGCTCATAGGTACTGGTTAATATAAATGGGACATATGAAATAAGGGATACATGAAGTCAGGCAACCACAAGCACAACTCAACATGGACATAGACAATTGAATACAATGAGCACAGGAAACTGGAATGAGAAGGATAAGGATGCAGGGGGTAAGATCAATAAAGGAATAGAACAGAAGGGCAAAAGTGGAGAGGAGATAGGTACTGGACGTCACAACCAACATAAACTAAAGAGAGGCAACAAAGTTATTGGTTTCTGTAACTGGAATATTGATGAAATAAGGAAGTGGAGGAAAGAAAAAGTGATACAGTTAGAAAACCAATTGGTAACCAAATTAGGTGATAAGCATCTAAGAGTGACAAAGTGGCAGAAGAGGACAAAGGGTAGTAAGGGAGCTGGAGCTTAGGCAGGATCAACACAATCAAATCCATAAGGAGGAGAAGGTGTTGATAAAAGGTTTCACTAACCTTGTTTGCTTTTTTGCAGGAAACACTATTGTACTCATGCCTTGTCATTTAATACGACTTCCAAGGGTTGTATTAGCACTAAGTGCTCATTCCCTAGAAGAAGTAAAAATGACATGCATAAGCAAGAGAAGACAACCATGGAAAAGGTATAGCTCACACATTGTCACACTTTGGTACCGGAAATTGAACACGAGTAAAATGGCTCTTCTCCAGTACAACAATATAATACAATGTATGGGCTAACACAATATGCTAGGGAATCAACACAAGATAAAAGGACAGTATACGACAAAGGAGGAAAACACAATATCACTCGAAAGTCTATTGTTTCCAGTAGGTCCTTTTCTCAGCTCCATGACATTAAGAAGACATCAAAATGGACTAATACCAATATGGAGCTAGGAAATAGGACAACACAAGAGTGTCCTCAGGCAAAGGGTGCAATAAATAAGAAACTGAAGACAACCAAAACCTGGAGCAAAATTAGTATATTATCAATGAGGATACAGTGGTTACCAATGTTCAATGATAGGAATGGCAACAGGGAGAAATTGATCACATGAGCAAAAATTCAACATAATGACAGAGAAAATCATAGAAGAGGACTTATCAAGATCATTATACGTGAGACAAGATGCAACAACATGTGGAAGTATATAGATGAGCAGTCGTCTACATTGAGCAATCACCAAGGCTGGGCAATGCAAATAGGGCCACTAATCAAGAGAATTCATGGAACATATGGGCCAATTTCGTTTCTTAATAGGCTAGTTTTTACGATATTTTTAGACAACATAGTTTGTGATAGTTGTATGCATTTTCATTTTGTACAGTCCCATCGTAGGACACCATGACATTGTTTTTGGTTATTCATATAAATAAAACTATCCCTAGGCACTGCGTAGTGGATTACCAAAAAACAAAGAAATGGGTATAATATCATTGCCCCCCCCCCCACCCGGAACATTCATCCTCGAATGTTGACTGATGCACTTATCATTTTCACAACCTATGTCTTTTGAATACTTTAGCACTCTCCTTTCCATCTAGGCAACTGTTCTGTGAATAAATCCAAAGTCAAGGGCATTCCCACATTTAGGCCTCTTTCTCACACCATTACTTGTGGTCGGAATTCTTCCAATCTCGTAACTATTTCTACCTTCTATCATGCAGTATGTAGGACTTTTTCCTTGTATGTGTGTATACACGACTCTTCCCTCCAGCTTTTAGCCAATATCTAGGCCTCATTTTGTGACCATATGCATAATTATGACAAGTTGTCCCTCTGGGCATCTATTGCTTTACTACATCTAAGTAGGTCACGCTTTACCATAACTCTTACTTCAATTTATTGTTACTCAGGTCCGCTACCAAACTCTAGGTTAATCTTGTTGCTTATCTTATATGTATAAGTCTAAGTCCTTTAACGATTCCTCATTATTGTTCATCTTAAGAATGACAACCTAATCTCATCTCATACAATTGAACTTTTATCCATCTATTGTTGATTCACCTTAATGTTGATCTATAATCTACCACTGATAGCTTGACCTCTTATGTAACACTGTCGCTAGGGCTCACGTCTCATTAGGGAACATCTGAAGTGATTAGACTGGTCCATCTAGGGGCGATATTATACTTCCATAACCATATTTCATAGCACACCAATGTGATTCTCCTTATGTGGGTATTTTAATCCGGTAAAATTCATGAAATCTATTTTTTCCTTCAAATCATTACTCAATCGAAGGCCTAAACGTCTTCCTTCATCAATCACAATTACACCCTCATTCTGCAACCATGGCAACATTACTCTCTTTTAAACGCTATTAGTCTTAGACTTTTGAGTTCATTCAGGTTATACTAAGCTTTCTATAACTTAGAGAAACAATCAGCTCTCTTGTTTTCATTGGCTTAATCCCGAGGACTATCCATTTTCGTCACCTTCTCACTTTCTTTTTTTCTTATCCTTACTCTTGTCTTCCTAAAACTTTGTCGTGCTACCATATTTAGCTTTTCACTTACACATATCTATTTACACTGCTCGCAACCTTCTTTCATCTTGCTTTCACCATAGATTTCCATATGTTATTATGTAATATCAAGAGAGACATTACATCGTCTCTAAATCTTCTTTACTCTAACTAGACCTCTTGGTACCTAGATACCATAGGCTGGATGATATGCCACTTACGATGCCACTATCATTTCTGGATACTGAATTCCCAGCGCTTCTAGCCTTCTATCCAAAGTATGGACTATTCACAACCTTCTGGACTTGAGTATCTCGTACATTGTTCACATTTACCTTACTTACCTTAAAATCTCGCATCACATCTTCCATCTCTTTCACGACCTCCCTTCCACATAGGTACAATTTACATCCACAACTTGAAGCTCTATTATAATACTTGCACTTCTGGTGCATACACAATCCGGTAGGAGCTTCATACTGACTTCTTATGAGGCTGATACTCTTCTAACTAGCTCTATCGTAGGGCCGCTATAGAATATGTTGTTTTACTATCTTTCGTGTGCCTATGATATTAAGGATGATCCTGCAATGTTCTCAATGACGATTTCTATAATTTTCTGGGGGAAATAATCAGACTCCTAAATTACTTGGCTGATATAACTCTTTAGTTTCCCCTTCCTTCTCATCAGCCTTTATGTAGGCTTAAGCTATCTTCCGATATGCGGCTCCTGGTACTAGTTTTACTTTAGCCTTTCATGGACGCTATGGAATATCCATGATACAAACTTCTAACAGTTCAATAATTTGTCTATGGCCTGGACTCAATTCCTTCTTTTAACTAATACCGAAGTTTTCTACGGCTGTATGTTTTTCAACATATATGTTGCATGGATAATTCTCTGAAATCTAAAGTGCGTTCGTAACTAATTCTGGATCATCAATCGAATAATTCATTTCGTTACTTCTCAACTTTCTTTAAACGTAAACTATTACTTTTCCTGGTCTTTCTACCTCTTGTTATGTGCATACTTAGCTTATATTAGTGCCCACACATATTGGAATTCCATACAACCCATATGATCTTGAATACCACCTTTTGATGTTTTTTTCTTTTCGTTCATTAGCCACGATAGGTGCCACTTTCTTATGTAGTGCATACAATATTATTGTGAGACGATTGTTACAAGACCATTTCCTCTTTAGGTCACTGTGCTTAGGTTGAATCCATTTTCCTTATTTTCTCGGCCAGTCTTTCGTTGTGGTACTTAGGGAAGACCCTCTGACTTTCACGACCCAAAATCCTAACTCAGGTCGTGATGGTGCCCAACACCGGGGTCGGGCAAGCCAACACTCAATTTACTAAGGAGTTTCCCTTATTTGATTAAACATTCTAACATGTACCAAGTTTTAAGGCTCAAAAGCATCAATCGAAAGGATAATTAATCGGTTTTAACCAAAAACGGTCATGACGAGGCGCGAGCCAAATAAATATACAAGCCTGTAATCCATAAAAGCTACCACGTGTGTGCCAGGAACTATTGTCACAAATCCTATGGGCAGACTAACAAAATATACCAAAAGATATAACATACAGTTCCACAGTCTGAAAGAAATAGACGAGAAATAACAAAAGAAACTCCATGGCGCTGCCGAGGATCGTCAGGAGAAGCAGCTCACCGTGAAGTCAGGTCCAGCTATAATCAGAATCGAGCTCCGATCTGATAACCACATGCACCAGCCTTAGAACCTATACAATTAAGTACAGAAGCGTAGCATGAATACATAAATAAATATGTACCCAGTGAGTATCCCGTCTAATCTCGAAGAAGTAGTGACGAGAGGTCGACTTGACACTCACTAAGGTCCAACAATATAATTTAACAGAATATGATGAAAGTTGTAGACATGTAAAGGTAGTAATGCAGCAAATATTAAAGGCACTGAAATCCAAATAAATACCGGAAGTAAATAAACAATTACTACTTCTTCCCCCTCCC
>ML275709.1:26097-43418 GCA_005239495.1 Nicotiana undulata
TTCCCCCCCCCCCCCCCCCCTCCCAAATATCTGTCAATTTAATATACATGAAAGCATAAACAATTTATCATGCGCATACGGGATAAGGACAACCGGCCTGAGCCATAACATGATCATATTTATGCACTGCCGAGGGTCGAACGGCCCGAACCATAAGTACATCTTTCAATCTCGTTGTGGCGTACGGCCCGCTCCCATGAGAGTGGGGGATATAACACTCCGCTCGCGGAATGTAAATTGTGAAGCGGTCACATGCACGCACAATATTCCATTAAAATCTCTTTCCATAAACAATTCCTTCAAATAATCAAATTACATAAACCTCAGGGAAACAATACTACATATAACATGAATTCATAACAAATAATTCATTACGAAGACAAACACAGGGCATGATGTGGGCCTAGCTACTCGGACATAATAATAATAGCCGCTACGTACAGACTCTCATCACTTTGTACGTACGTATCCCCCATAAACATTAACACATATCATTTAGATCACCTATGGGGACAATTCCCTCTTACAAGGTTAGAAAGGACACTCACTTCTTGTCGAACCTACTCCCCGGGCCAAGAATGCGCCCAAAACTCCCAACTCGTCACCCAAGGACTCAAAACTAATCAAATGTTATGTAAATATATCAAATTATACTCAAAAGTGTGGAATTCTCCTATTTACTTAGTCATTTCATCATTCTTGAAGAAATGCAAAAATTCACCCCCAGGCCCGCATGCTCGGATTCTCAAAATTTTTGAAGGAATCAATTACCCATAACCTAAGGATCATTAATATATGATTTTTGTATGATTTCATAGCCAATTCACGGGTAATTCCCTAAATTCTCGAAAGCCCTAGTTTACTACCCAAATTCCTTGATTTTCCCTAATTAGGTAGTTAATTTAACTAGTAATTCATGTATTAAACTAACACTAGGGTAGAATTTACTTACCTCTTCAATAGCTAGATGGATTGGCTCTTTCCCAAGCTCTCTAGGTCGACAATGGTGGAAGAAATGTGGTGAAAAGTGATTAAGTCCCGTTGGAACCTAAAACTGCCCAGCTCCCCCTTGTGTGCGATCGCAGCTAGGGCAGTGCAATCGCATAAGCCAAATGGTCAGGGCCCTTGAAGGTCCACTATGCGACCGCGGAAGGGGGCATGCGATCGCGGAAGGCTAGCTGGGTTAGACCTATGCGATCGCGGGGGAAGGGGATGCGATCGCGGAGAGCATCAGCTGGGCCAAGCCACAACTCAACCTAGTGCAGACGCGGGCAGACCTGTGCGATCGCACAAGTCATTTTCTCTCCCCTGCCAACTCCTCATATGCGATCGCATTAGTGCACATGCGATTGCACAAAAGGAAACCAGATAGGAAAAATCTGGTGTTTTGGAATTAGCTCCGAGGGGTCCGAAACTCACCCGAGCACCTCGGGACCCCGTCCAAAGGCACTGGCAAGTCTGTAATCATGATACGGACTCGCTCGAATTATCGGAACGTGAAAAACAACAACAAAACTAAGAATTCGACCCCTAAACAAAATTGAATCAAAATTTGAACTTAAAGTTCTAGAGTTCGCTTTCAATGCGCCGAACCGACCTATACTACTCGGAATGACACCAAATTTTGCAAGCAAGTCATAAATAACATAACGGAACTATTCTCGGTCTCGGAATTCCGTTCGAACCTCGATAACACAAAAACACGTTCCAAACCAAATTTCAAACTTAAGGAAACTCTTATTTCGATATTGGGCGCCGAAACGCACCCGGGTCATCCAAAACCCATTCCGAACATACGCCCAAGTCCGAAATCATCATACGAAGCTACCGGAACCGTCGAAACTCAATTTCGAGGTCTTTACTCAAAATGTTGACCGAAGTAAAATTTGGCCTTAAAGGCCAACGTTAAGGAACCGAGTGTTCCTATACTACTCTAAACACTTCTGAATACCGGACCACCCGTCCCCGCAAGTCATAAATCATAATAAGCCACTACGGAAAGCCTCATCTAGGGGAACGGGGTACTAATACGCAAAATGACTGGTCGGGTCGTTACATTCTCCACCTCTTAAACAAACGTTCGACCTCGAACAGGTCTAGAATCATACCTGAAGTGCTGAATAAGTGTGGATATCTGCTCCGCATTTCCTCCTCGAACTCCCAAGTCTCTTTCTCGACTAGTTGGACCCTCCACTGGACCTTCACAGCAGAAACTCTGTTGGACCTCAACTGGCGATCCTGTCTATCAATAATAGCAATTGGCTCCTCCTCGTAGTCCAACCACTCATCCAACTGAATAGTGCTGAAATCAACCACGTGAGAGAAGTCGGCGTGGTACCTCCGGAGTATGGATACATGAAAGACCGGTTGAACTCCTGATAAACTGGGAGGTAAAGCAAGCTTATAAGAACATCCCCAACTCGCCTCAATACCTCGAAGGGACCTATAAACCTCGGGCTCAGCTTTCCCATCTTCCCAAACCTCATAATGCCTTTCATCGGCGAGACCTTCAACAGAACCTTATCTCCCTCCATAAATGATACATCACGCGCCTTCTGTTCCGCGTAACTCTTCTGTCTGGACTGTGCTGTGCGGAGCCTCTCCTGAATCAACTTCACTTTCTCCAAGGCATCTCTCACCAGGTCGGTGCCATATAACTTAGCCTCGCCATGCTCAAACCACCTGATAGGTGAACGACATCACCGACCATACAAAGCCTCAAATGGATCCATCTCGATGTTGGACTGATAACTGTTATTGTAAGCAAATTCGGCCAAAGGCAAGAACTGGTCCCACTGACCTCCAAAGTCAATCACACATGCCCTGAGCATGTCCTCCAATATCTGAATTGTATGCTCAAACTGACCATCAGTGTGAGGGTGAAATGCTGTGCTGAGATCTATCTGGGTGCCTAACCCTTTGTGCAATGCTCTCCAGAAATGCGAGGTGAACTGAGGACCTCGATCTGATATAATGGACACCATCACACCGTGCAACAAGACTATCTCCTGAATGTAGATCAGGGCCAACCTCTCAGAAGTATATATAGTAGCTACAGGAATGAAATGCGCTGATTTGGTCAACCTATCCACAATGACCCAAACCGCATCAACCTTCTGCAAAGTCCGAGGCAACCCAACCACGAAGTCCATAGTGATGTGCTCCCACTTCCACGCAGGAATGGGCATTTGCTGAAGTAGGCCTCCTGGCCTCTAGTGCTCATACTTAACATGCTGGCAATTAAGACACCTAGCTACATACTTCACAATGTCCCTCTTCATCCGCCTCCACCAGTAATGCTGCTTTAAATCATGATACATCTTTGTAGCACCAGGATGAACAGAATACCGAGAATTGTGTACCTCTTCTAGAATCCTCCCTCTAAGGCCATTGACATTAGGAACACATAAACGACCCTGAAGTCTCAGAACACGATCCTCGCCAATAGTAACCTCCTTGGAACCACCCTGTACCACTATCTCCCGTAGCTCTACCAAGTACGGATCATCAAACTGCCGAGCCTTAATCTCCCCCAATAACGAAGACTAAGCAACCACATGTGCGAAAATTCGACGAGGCTCTGAAAGGTCTAGTCTCACCAGGCGATTAGCCAAGGACTGAATGTCCAAGTCTATAGGTCTATCCTCTGCTGCAATATAAGCCAAGCTACCCATACTTTCTGCCTTCCTGCTTAAGGCATCTGCTACTACATTTGCCTTGCTCGGATGATAAAGAATGCTGATATCAAAATCCTTCAGCAACTCAACCCATATGCGCTGCCTCAAATTAAGATCCCTCTGCTTGAACAAGTGCTGCAAGATGCGGTGGTCTATATACACCTCACAGGACACCCCATACAAGTAGTGCCTCCAAATCTTAAGATCATGAACAATCACCGCCAACTCCAAATCATGCACGGGGTAATTCTTCTCATGAATCTTCAACTGGTGTGAAACATAAGCAATAACTCTCCCTTCCTGCATCAACACACATCCCAAACCAACGCGTGAAGCGTCGCAATACACTGTATACATCTCAGAACCGGAAGGCAATACCAGGACCGGTGTTGAGGTCAATGTTGTCTTGAGCTTTTGAAAGCTCGCCTCACACTCGTCGGACCATCATAACGGGGCATTCTTCTAAGTCAATCTATTCAATGGGGCTGCAATAGAAGAAAACCCCTTCACAACTCGGCGGTAATAACCTGCTAGGCTCAAGAAGCTCCTGATCTCTATAGCTGAAGTAGGATGCGACCAACTCTGAACTGCCTCAATCTTTTGAGGATCAACCTTGATACCCTCTCCGGATACCACATGCCCCAAAATGCAACGGAATCAAACCAGAACTCACACTTGGAGAACTTAGCATATAGCTTCTATTCCCGCAAGGTCTGGAGCACAACTCTCAAATGCTGCTCGTGCTTACCTAAGCTACGTGAGTAAATCAAGATGTCATCAATGAAGACAATGACAAAGGAATAAATATACGGCCATAACACCCTATTCATCAAGTCCATGAATGTTGCTGGGGCATTAGTCAAGCCAAAGGACACCACCAGGAACTCATAATGGCCATATCTCGTACGAAAATTAGTCTTCAGAACATCTGAGGCCCGAATCTTCATCTGATGATATCCCGATCTCAAATCAATCTTAGAAAACACCCGAGCACCCTGCAATTGGTCAAACAAATCATCGCTGCGCGGCAAGGGATACTTGTTCTTAATAGTGACCTTGTTCAACTGGCAGTAATCAATACACATCCGCATAGACCCATCCTTCTTTTGCACAAATAGGACTGGAGCACCACATGGCGATACACTCAGTCTGATAAACCCTTTAGCTAACAACTCCTCAAGCTTCTCCTTCGGAGCCATACGGTACTGGGGAATGGAAATAGGATGAGTGCCTGTAGCTACATCAATGCAGAAATCAATATCACGATCCGGAGGCATGCCCGGAAGGTATGAAGGAAATACATCAGCAAACTCTCGAACAACTGGAACTGAATCAATCGTCGGAGACTCAGCGGTGGTGTCCCGAACATAAGCAAGATATGCCAGACAACCCTTCTCGACCATGTGTCGAGCCTTCAGGAATGAAATAACCCGGCTGGTTGCACTAACTGAGGAACCTCTCCACTCCAGCCTAGGCGACTCGGGCATGGTTAGAGTAACTATCTTGGCATGGCAATCTAGCATGACATGATAAAATAACCTCGAAATTAACCATATCGAGCAATAAAAGGTCCGCTCTGGTCTCGAATCCACAGAATGTAACCACACAGGACCGGTAAACCCGTTCTACCACCACGGAATCGCCCATAAGAGTGGACACATATATAGGGGAACCCAAGGATTCACGAGGAACATCCAGGAAATGAGAAAATAATATTGAAACATATGAATAGGTGGATACTGGATCAAATAATACTGAAGCCTCTCTACCACATATAGAGATAATACATGTGAGCACGGCGTCTAAGGCCACTACATCTGATTTGGCCGGTATAACATAGAATCTAGCTAGAGAACCGGAAGACTGAGCTCCACCAGAGTGAATGGGAGCTGACTGACCTCCCCCCTTACTGGCCTCCACCTCTAGGACGACCCCTACTGACCTGTCCTCCACCTCTAGGTGGACGGACTGCTAGTGCTAGACCCATAGGCTGATTGTAAAGACCCGTAAAATTTCATGTTTAAAATAATGCCCGAATAGGTCCCTATGTTGTTATAACTGTAGAAGTCGCGGTACGGACCTTTAGGATTGAAAAGTACCCCAAGACCTAAAAGATAAAATTTTCCAAAATTGCGTAGATTTGCGGACTATGCGATCGCAGATCAGATATGCGGACCGCATAGTGGTCGCATACCTGGACAGCCTTCTGTCCAATTTGAGGACAGCTATGCGGCCCAATATGCGATTGCATTTTGAGAATGCGGACCGCATAGATGTCGCATCCATGCACCTCCATTTTCGCGGAGGAGGTTATGCGATGCATTATGAGATCGCATAACATGTATGCAGACCGCATAATGGTCGTATACCAGGGCAGTCCAATTCTTCTTTTGGCCCAATTGAGGTTGAACTATGCGACAGGAATGCGGACCGCATAGCAGGAATGCGATCACATTCCTGACCGCATTTTCTGCTTCGGGGATCTTTTAATTTCTAATTTTACACCCGACCCCCAGTTTAATAAATACCCATCCCCTTCATTTTTAACATGCATCTGAACAAAATAGAGAGAAGTGAGAGTGGGTTCTAGAGAGAGAAGTCCCCATCTTCCTCAAATTGGTTCTTCAAACATCACTCAGGCCCGGAAATTATCGAGTAATCTTCATCTTCTTCACTATAAGGGGTATGTCCCCACCCCATTTCCTTTTAATTCTCAGGTTTTAGCTAAAAAGAGGTAGAACACATGAGTTAATTGTGAAAATATGAGATAAGACTTGCATGCATATGAATAATCTTCCATAACCTAGTAAAGGGAAGCTAGTTAAAGTAATCTTTCACTAAAAAGGGTTTAGTTAAGCTAAGGGACCACATGGTGTTTAATAAAATGCCCAAATAAATTCAAGATTCCTAACTCTAAGATAAATGTGTCGCATTGTGAACTAGATTGACGGTGCTAGACGGTTCGGTGGATTGTGATAGAAAATAAAGGGAATTTCGATTCGAGGTATGTATGGAAAACTTTAATCTTTGTAGAGTCACCTTGTTGGTGGCCGATGACACGGTAAGAATTTCTTGCTTGAGCATATGTGAATTGATTGTCCGGCTGTGTTGAGGTGTAAGATTTCATCCCCCGATCTTCTTAGTTGATTACCATGCTAATTGAGATTGTGAAGGGTGATTCTTTGTGCTTATCCTATCATGTGTGAGGCTTGTTAAATGTTCAAATATGTCGATATGGGAGTATGTGCTACTAAATGAAAGAATGTTAATGTAACCTAATGTGGGAATGTATTAAATTGCTAAAGGTCGTGTGTGGTAAATGATGAACAGAAATTGTGAATTGAATTAGTTGAGTTAAATAATTTTGGCAACACCATATATGAATCACTGTTTGGTAAGGATCATTGTCCCTTGATTTCACATAGTTATGGGTTGATATGAACTTATGTTCTTGAGGATGAAAATACCTGTGATTTAATTGATTGGGTGTTGTTGCTATCAAATGTGATTGTACGGTGGGATCGGGTTGTACGCCGCAACACGAAATAATAAGGGTGGAGAGGTAATAAGGGTGAGACGTGATTGTACGGTGGGATCGAGTTGTGCGCCGCAACACGAAGTAATAAGGGTGGAGAGGTAATAAGGATGAAATGTGAATGTACGGTGGGATCGGATTGCGCGCCGCAACACGAAGTAATAAGGGTGGAGAGGTAATAAGGGTGAAATGTGAACGGATGAGTAATTGAAATGGGTAACTGTGAAATCTTCATTGTGATTTTCTGTATATTTATGTGGTATCTGTGTGGTTACCCTGACTGTATTCCAATTGTGTACTAATTGAGTTTACATAGAATATACTTTGTTCATACATACTAGTACTGTTCAACGGTACTAACGTCCCTTTTGCCTAGGGCTCTACATCTTTTATATGGATGTAGCTGGTTCCATAGCAGGTAGCTCAGCCCGCCGTTAGTGGTGCCTCCTCTTCATCTTTTCAGCAGTTCTGGTGAGCCCCATTTCCTCTCGGGGCCGTCTGTGGACTATATCATTCTCTTTTCCTTATGTTGTAAAAGGTATAACCAGGGCCTTGTTACCGGCAAGTGTATGTAAAACTCCTAGTACTCTTAGAGGCTCCGTAGACACTGTGTGGGTTGTATATATGTATATTTTGGGCGGCAGTTGTACTCACTCGTAATTGTGGATCGCATCGGAAACATTGTATGTATTATATATGTTTTTGGATTATCAAGTGTTGAAAGTTAAAAGAAGAAAATGAACTTATGTTGTAAATCGTACTTTGTATCTAAATTGGCTAATTCTTATGGAACAATGTATATTATGAACATGGGGCAACGCGTTGGGTAGGACAGGCAAATCCAGGTCTGCTCGACTAGGTTCATCAGGTTAGGCGCCGGTCTCGTCCCTCGGTTTTGGGGCGTGACAAACTTGGTATCAGAGCCTAAGGTTTTAAACATGTCCTAGGATGTCTCTGAGCCGTGTCTAGTAGAGCCCTTCTTATCGGTGTGTTGTCGACCACATCTATAATTAGGGGGCTGCATGGACATTTAGGAAAATACCCTTTCATTATTACTCTGGATCGGGCAATGAAGTGGAAGGTGAGAATATCTTTATCTAACTCGTCCATTGTCCTAATTTTCAGTAGATGGCACCCAAGAAGAGAGCTCGACTCGACCTAGAGGCCAATGCCACCCCCAAGTGTGGCCATAAATTCTTTATCAGATGGTGCGGGTGAGAGCGATTCCCCGACCCAGAATCTGCTTGACCCTTCCATTCCAGGCCAATCTGTTCCAATTCCTGCTCCGGCAGAGGGTGCCACAGTCCCTCCCACTGATGTTCCTGATCCTTCCTCAGTCCCAGCTTCCGGTCCCGGTATTTCTGATGGGGACTTCAGGGGAGCTATTCAGATGTTGACTCAGCTAGTGGCCTCTCAGGTCCAAAGATCACATGCTTCCCCTACTTCCTCTAGCGAGCAAGGGGATTCTTTGGGTTCCAGAGTCAACAAGTTTCTGCGGCTAGCCCTTCCAGAGTTCACCGGCACCGACCCAGAGGCCGATCCTCATGATTTTATAGATGAAATGTACAAGACTCTCCGGGTTATGAGGGCTACTGAGACAGGGGGGTTGAGTTGGCTTCCTATCATTAGAAGGGAGCAACATATTCATGGTTTGAGATGTGGGAGAGTTCCCGTGGAGAGGGGAGCCCTCCGGCGAGGTGGGATTAGTTTGTGGATGCTTTCATGGATCATTTCCTGCCTGCCTAGACTAGGGCAGCCCGTGCTGCAGAGTTTGAGGTTCTTAAGCAGGGCAACATGAGTGTGTGGGAGTACTATATGGAGTTTGTGTGCTTGTCCAAGTATGGTACCCACGTGATGCCGACTATGGAGGCCAGAGTTCGTCGGTTTGTTCAAGGCCTTGGTCCCTTGGTTGTCAATGAGGCTGCTACAGCTGCTTTGCACTCAGATATGAATTATGGGAAGATTGTGGGATTCGCTCAGGCTACGGAGGCTCAAACATTGAAGATAAGAATGGAGAGATAAAGTGGTAGTAGGGCCCGGTCAGCGGGCAACCATGGGAGTTCAATTGGAGGTGGTAGATCAGCCCTTGGAAGAGGGTCATTAGGGCCATATCAGTACTATGCTCAGTCCTCAGCTAGTGCGCCGCCATCAGGGCACAGTTATAAGTAAGGAGGTCGCTTTGGACTAGGTTCAGACAGCTGGAGGTTCCATCAGTCGTGTTTTTCAGGTGGGAGGTTCCAGCAGCAGCGGAGGGCCCCATGACCTAAGTGTGGGAGGTTTCATTCTGAGCCTTGTTACTTGGATATACCGGTGTGCTATAGATGCGGAGAGAGAGGCCATGTTCAGAGAGACTGTCGTGCACCCAGTTAGGGCATAGGTAGGGGTGCTTCTCAACCGTCCTGTTCTTCAGCCTCCATATCTTCTGCACGCCCTCCAGCTCCAGTAGGGCACGTTGCAGCTAGGGGTAGAGCACGGGGTCAAGGGGGACCTAATCGATTTATGCTTTGAGTGGTCGCAAGAGTGCGGAGGCTTCTCCAGATGTCGTCACAGGTATTCTGACTGTTCAATCACATGATGTTTAATGTCTTATTGATCTCGGGTCTTCCTTGTCACATGTCACTCCATTTATTGCGTCAAGTTTTGGGATAGAACCTGAACAACTTCATGAGTCGTTCTCTGTGTCGACTCTGGTTGGTGATTCTACCACGACCGTGCGAGTCTATAGGAACTGTGTTGTCATGGTGTGTGGTCAAGATACCACGGACGATATGATTGAGCTGGGAATGGTAGATTTTGATGTTACCATGGGGATGGATTGGCTCTACTCGTGCTTTGCTAAACTCGACTGTTGAACCAGAATTATGAGGCTCGAGTTTCCTAATGAACCGGTTATTGAATGGAAAGGGAATGATGTTGTGCTGAGAGGTAAGTTTATTTCCTATTTTAAGGCTCCAAGATGATCAGGAAGGGGTGCATCTATCATTTGGTCTGGGTTGCGGACACCACTTCAGAGGTGCCTGCTCCCGAGTCCGTGTCGGTTGTGAACGAGTTTCTTGAAGTATTTTCGGATGAGCTCCCTGGAAATCCACCAGATAGAGAGATCGATTTCGGGATTGATCTATTGCCAGATACGCAGCCAATATCTATTCCACCTTACAGGATGGTGCCACCAGAATTGAGAGAGTTAAAAGACTAATTGAAAGATCTATTAGAAAAGGGTTTCATTTGGCCAAGTATGTCGCCTTGGGGCGCACCGGTTCTTTTTGTCATAAAGAAAGATGAATCGCTTCGTATGTGTATTGATTATCGGCGGCTCAACAAGGTCACCATCAAGAATAGATATCCATTGCCTCGGATAGATGATTTATTCGATCAATTGCAAGGTGCTAGGTTCTTCTCAAAGATTGATTTACAGTACGGATATCACCAGTTGAAGATCAGGGAGGAGTATCTCCCCAAGACCGCCTTCAGGACTCGTTATGGGCACTTTGAATTTTTGGTAATGTCCTTTAGGCTAACCAACGCCCCAGCAGCTTTTATGGATCTTATGAATCGGGTTTTCAAACCGTTTCTTGACTCCTTTGTGATTGTCTTCATTGGCGATATCCTTGTTTCTTCGCGGAGTCGAGAAGATCATGCTAATCACCTCAGGGCAGTTCTAGAGACTCTTCATCAGCACCAGTTGTATGCAAAGTTTTCAAAATGTGAGTTTTGGCTAGAATCAGTCACCTTCTTGGGCCATGTTGTTTCCAGGAAAGGGATTCGGGTTGATCCCCAAAAGATTGCAATGGTAAAGGATTGGCCTAGACCAACGACCCAAATAGAGATTCGCAGTTTCTTGGGTCTAGTGGGATATTATCGGAGGTTTGTGGAGGGATTATCTACTCTCGCCTCCCCATTGACTAAGCTGACACAGAAAGTAGTTAGATTTCAGTGGTCCGATGCTTGTGAAAATAGCTTCCAGGAATTGAACTCGAGATTGACTTCGGCGCCAGTGTTGACCTTGCCGGAAGGTTCAGAGGGGTTTTGTGGTTTATTGTGATGCTTCGAGAGTTGGTTTGGGGTGTGCGTTGATGAAATGTGGTAAAGTTATAGCGTATGCTTCAAGGCAGCTCAAGAATCACGAGAAGAATTATCCGACACATGATTTGAAGCTCGTAGCGGTTGCGTTTGCATTGAAAATCTGGCGGCATTATCTTTATGGGGTCCATGTGGACGTGTTCACATACCACAAGAGTCTGCAATATTTATTCAAACAGAAGGAGTTGAATTTAAGACAGCGGAGGTAGTTGGAATTGCTCAAAGACTATGATATGAATATTTTGTACCATCCAGGAAAAGCGAATGTGGTAGCCGACGCTCTTAGTCGAAAATCCATGGGTAGCTTAGCTCATTTGGAAGTCGGTCAGAGGCCTTTGGCTTGGGAGGTTTATCAGTTGGCCAGTCATGGGGTCCGTCTTTCGGCCTCAGATTAGGGGAATGTCGTGGTGCATAATGGAGCGGAGTCTTCGCTTGTAGCGGAAGTCAAGGAAAAGCAATTCAGAGATCCAACATTGGTACAGTTGAAAGAGGCAATTTTGAATCACAAGACGTCAGCATTTTCACTTGGCAATGATGACGGAGTTTTGCGGAGCCAATGGAGGTTATATGTTCCAGATGTGGATGATCTCCGCGAGAGGGTGATGGCAGAGACTCATAACTCCAGGTATTATGTTCACACAGGTTCTACGAAAATATATCGCGACCTCAAGGACATTTAACTGTCTAATGGTATGAAGATAGGTGTAGCGGACTTTGTGTCTAGGTGTTTGAATTGTCAGCAAGTGAAGGACGAGCATCAGAGGCCCGGTGGGTTGATGCAGCTTATGGAAATACCGATGTGGAAATGGGAAATGATCAATATGAACTTCGTGGTAGGGTTACCCCGCACTCAGCGCAAGTTCGACTCAATTTTTAATCAGATATGAATATGATAATAGCCTGCGATATGAAGTAAAACCATGAATACGTGAACCAAACGATAAGCATGTCTATATAATATATACAACCCAAAACCCCAAAATATACGCTACGTGTGTGCCAGGAACTAGTGTCACGAGTGTCACGGGAAACTATCGGAATATACAAGATACACATAGATACAAATCCACTGTCTGGATGAAATAGACGGGGAAAATAACAAAAGGAACTTCAGGGTGCTGCTAGGAGGTCGCCAGGAAGACCGGCTCACCGTGAAGTCTAATCACACAAATCAGTATCTAGCACCGGCCTGATAATCAGATGTACCAGCCACCGGACCTGTACAATCAAGTACAGAAGAAGAAGAAGTGCAGCATGAGTACATAAATAAATATGTACCCAGTGAGTATCCCGTCTAAACTCGAAGGAGTATTGACGAGAGGTCGACTAGTTACTAACTAAGGTCCAGCAATATGATATAAAAAGAGATATGGCTAAAGCAGTAGGCATGTGAAGCAGAAATCAACAAGTACAAAAGCAAATAATGTAATCCAAGAAACAACTGAAAATGAACTGCAAGTGCCAAATCCTCCGTTTACACAATACCTGTCAATCCCACTATAAGTGACTCAGACTCAAGTAATAATAAAATACCAGAACAAGACAACCGGCCGGAGTCATAAGGGTGGTCATAAGGACTGAGGTCATAAGCTAACCCACGATCGCAAATCATACCTGCGACTCGCGTGCTGACTCAATAGTAATAAGCTTACCCACGATCGTGCATCATACCTGCGACTCGTGTGCTGACTCGATAATGATAAGCTGACCCACGATCGCGCATCCAGTTTGTGACTCGTGTGCTGACTCGATAATGATAAGTTGACCCACGATCGCGCATCATGCCTGCGACTCGTGTGCTGACTCGATAACAATAATATATAAGCAGAACCACGATCGCGCCTCCAGACTGCGACTCGTGTACTGACTCGATAACTAGTGCATATACATATATAGGTACATATGTGTATCGACTCAAGAGTGAACTCAACAGGACTGTGCCAATACCACTATAGCCAACTGGGAATGAAATCATAATATTTCACCTTTCCATGTCATCTCAACAACAATCACAACTTACAATACATACAAGATACAAATAAGGCACATAGAGGCATGCTCGTGAGTCCTAAAGCTATCCGACATAGAAATATAGTCGCCACGTACGGAATCTCGTCACTTGGTATGTACGCGGCCCCCCACAACATGTATATATAACAAATAAGGAACCTATGGGGACATTTTCCCCTTACAATGTTGGAAAGGAGACTCACCTCGCGACGAAATCACCCCTCAAATCAAGGATACGCCCGATTCTCTGAAATCTACCCTCGACGGCTCGCAACTAGAAAAATATAGCGTAATTGAATCAATTTAAGTTCAAAGAAGAAGAATTAACCAATAAATCCAAAATTAGGCATTCTTGAAGGATTCTGGAATTTCGACCCTGGGCCCACACGTTCGGATTTCGAGAATTCTCGAAGGAATCACTTACCCGACGCCTAAGGATCATAATTACGTGATTTATACATGTATTCATGGCTTAGAACGGATAATTCACTAATTCTCCCATAAGCCCTTATTTACTACCAAATTTTAAGAATTGATGATTTAGAAGAGAGAATTAGCTAGGAATTGATGTTAACACTTAGTAAAACCATGGAATTTACTTACCTCAATAACAATGGTGGAAGGTTACTTGAAGAGCTCTCTAAAGACTTGAGGAGGAAGATGAAAATGGAGGAAATAGGCTAAGTCCCGTATTTAATAAAACTACCAAGTTATTCCATCACTGCGAGACAAGGGCCCTGCGATCGCGAAGGCCAACTGGCCAGACCTCTGCGATCGCGGCAGAGGTCCTGCGATCGCGACGAGAAACTATGCCCTGCCCTGACTTGATACTATGCGATCGCGAGGATGGGGCTGCGATCGCGAAGGCGTGGAGTCCAGCCTTCCGCGATCGCGAAGAGAAAGCTGCAAAAATCTGGTTTTTCCAACTTAGCTCCCGGCGGTCCAAAACTCACCCGAGCCCCTCGGGAACCCCGTCTAAAAGCACCGGCAAGTCTCTATTAATGATACGGACTCGCTCGAACTTCCGGAGCGTGAAAAACAACAACAAAACTCTGAATTCAACCCCAAAACCAAATTGAATCAAACTTAAGAACTTAAGATTCTAAACTTTACTTCAATGCACCAAACAGGCCTATACTACTCGGAATGACCTCAAATTTTGCATACAAGTCATAATTGACCATAAGGAACTATTCCTGGTCCCGACATGCCGTTCGGACCTCGATAGCATAAAATCACGTCCCAAACCAAATTTCAAACATAAGGAAATCCTGATTTCCATTTTGAGCGCCGAAATGCTCCCGAGTCATCGAAAACCCGAGCCGAACATACGCCCAAGTCCGAAATCATCATACGGAGCTACTGGAGCTGTCAGAACTCGATTCCGAGGTTTTTTTCTCAAATGTTGACCGAAGTCAAACTTGGCCAAATAGGCCAACCTTAAAGAACCAGGTGTTCCTAAATCACTCAAACCATTCCCGAATCCCGAACAACCCGTCCCCGCAAGTCATAAAGAACGAATAGCCTCTATGGAAGGTTTCATTTAAGGGAACGGGATCCTAATACGCAAAATGACCGGTCGGGTCGTTACACTTCGTGATTTACACTTTTCCTCACCATAACAATGACAATTATCAAAATGGCAAGGAATGCAGCATAGTGGAAACACAAATCATAATCACCCGACAAGAGGAATACTATCAGTCAATATCATAATAATTGCCCGGCAATGGTACCAGATATAACCAATATTTTCAAGTATATCCGTTACAATTGGGCTCTCAATCGAACCATTCACATCACAAGTTTATCAACAAGGATTTTCAATAACAATCAACTCCCCAGTAGAGACAATTTCACAATATAATGAATATGGAAGTATTAACAAGAATTTCATCCAAATAGACTCACGCGCATGCTTGACACACAATGCATAGGTACGCGTCACCTCACCTATGCATTGAACATGATGAACACATAGCACATAGCTATTCCCTCACCAATAGCTATTCCCTCACCAAAGCTAGGCAAGACACTTACCTCAGGTTCAAGAATAGCAATTCAAGCCTCTAATACCGCCTTTCCTTTTGAATTCAACTCCGAACAACAATATCTAGACATAATTAACTTATTAACATCAATAATGACTCATTAATACAATCCCAAAGCCTAAATATACAATTCCTATCATTTTTCCAAAAATACAAAATTTCGACCCCGAGCCCGCTTGGTCCAAACACGAGGCTCGGACCAAAACCCGATTACCCATACCTCCACGAGTTCAAATATATAATTTGTTTTGAAATCCGACCCCAAATTGAGGTTGAATTAACCAAAATCCCATAAACCCTAACTCTACCCAAAACCCCTAATTTCTACTTTGATTTTAGGATTTTAGTCCTAGATTCTAGTGTTTGATGAAGGAAAACGCAAGAATTAGGAGCTAGGATCACTTACCTAAGTGGTTATGGAGGGAAACTAGCTTGGAAGTCGTCAATGGGGCTTTGGAGAAGAAGGAGTTGATGAAGAAGTGGAAATCCCGAAATAACATTCTGTTTTTGACTTAAGAAAATAACTAGGCAAAAATACACTCTGCGATCGCAGAAGGGGAGTTCCGATCGCAGAAGAGAACTTGGCTGACCCTATGCGATCGCAGAAGGGCTTATGCGATCGCGGAACACTGAGACCTCACCCTATGCGATCGCGGGTCCCTACACGCGACCACACTGAATCAAATACCCCCAAACCCCCAGCCTACCTAATGCACTATGCGATCGCGGAGGCTGCTATGCGATCGCATAGTGTAACAGACTACTCCCCAGGAACGAAGCTATGCGATCGTGGACCAATCAATGCGATCGCATAGAGTAAATGAACAGACACCAGAAAAATGCAAATACACCAGATTTTTCATACATTTTACACCCCGTTACAAACCCGAAACTCACCCGAGCCATCGGGACTCAAAACCAAAAACACACACGACTCCCAAATAATCCTACGGACTTATTCAAGCATTTAAATCACCAAAATATCATCAAAATCAATGAATTAAACCTCACACCTCATAGAATTTTCTTAAAACTTCATAAGGCTCAATTATTCCAATTTTGATCCGAAACACGTCATATTAAGTCCATTTTACACCAAACTTTACAGATAACTCACATAACCTATATCAAACCTGTTCCGGGCTCCTGAACCATAATACGGGCCCGGTAACACAGATTTCAAATTAAATTCCATTTTCAAAAGTCTTTATTATTTTCAGAAAACAATTTTCTTTAAAAATTCATTTCTCGAACTTGGGACCTCAGAATTAGATTCCGGGCATACGCCCAATTCCCATATTTTCCTACGGACCCTCCGAGACCGTCAAATCACGGGTCCGGGTCCGTTTACCAAAAATGTTGACCAAAGTCAACTGTATTCAATTAATTACTGCAAATTCAACTTATTATCAAATTTTCACATAAAGGCTTCCCGGCTACGCGCCCGGGCTACGCACGCACCTCGAGGTGAGATTAACAGAGGCTTTTGAGGCCTCGGAACACAGATTTAGCCAACTATACACAGGATGACCTTTTGGTTCATCACAATCTCCACCTCTAAAACAAATGTTTGTCCTCGAACGGACATAGAAAGATACCTGACCTCTCCACTGAACACGAACCGAAGGATAACTCTTCGATCTCAACTGACGAACCTTCCTAGCTAATATGGCTACTTGCTCTTCCTCATAAGACAAATCCTGGTCCAACTAGACACCGCTGAAGTCAAGAACATGTGATGGATCTGCAATATACCTCCTGAGCATAGATACATGAAACACTGGATGCACGGCTGATAAATGCGGTGGTAAGGCAAGTCTATAGGCCACCTCTCCTACCTTATCCAAAATCTCAAATGGACCAATGTACCTAGGGCTCACCTTGCCCTTCTTCCTGAACCTCATTACGCCCTTCATAGGCGACACTCTAAGAAACACCCGATCTCCTATCATGAAAGCCAAATCTCGA
>ML275711.1:0-29423 GCA_005239495.1 Nicotiana undulata
TAATAAGCCACTAACAACAGTTATAATACAGGTTTTACGTAACGACAGACCGGGTCGTTACACAATCCTTGGAGTTACTGTATAAAATTTAGTTATTTCACTTCTTGACTCTTATCATTATTACTAGAATTGTGTTGGTTTTTATTTGGCTTACCTAGCAGGTTGGGTTAGGTGCCATCACGACTAGACGGATATTGGGCCATGACAGAGAGAAAGTGTCACGACCCAAAATCCACTAAAGGTCGTGAAGGCGCCGGACATCATTGTCAGGCAAGCCAACACCAAGAAGTTAATTAAATCCTTATTTTAGTATTTTTGAAATTATTTCTTTTCATTACATTAAATAATAAATAATACATTCCACTGAAGAAATAACAATTTCTTTAACAAATTCAAATAATGAATAAATCTCATAGTCATCCTAGAACCTGGTGTCACAAGTGCATGAGCAATTTCTTGGAAACAAATGTAATACAACAACCGTCCGGAACACAATTGGACATTAGAGAAAATACAATACAATACTTTGAAGGAGACTCTGCTGGCCGCGGCTCGTCTCGAGAGGTGCAGCTCACCTAAGTCTCTGTATCAACCATGCCGCTGCGCCAAACTAGGCGCAACAAAAATGCAAAGCAAGTGTAGTATGAGTACAAAAACAATGTGTACCCACCAGTAAGTATCTCATCTAACCTTGAAGAAGTAGTGACGGGAAGTTGACTTCGACACTTACTAGTGGTCCAAATATTGAAATATCAAAATGTGTGAAGGTATGAATTTTGTAAGGTAATTTCAAACTCGATAAACATGAAGCAGGTAAACAATTCTTTTAATAATAAGAGATTTCCAAAAAATTATATTTTATCATCTAACAATTTATCTCAGACCAAGGAAGAAATATCATTATTCATAAATTTACGAGGCAAGTGATACAAGCATGCACAATTATGCTGAGGTCATACGGCCCGATCCAACAATATTTAAATTGTGCACTGCTAGAGGGTCGAATGGCGCGAACCATAGATGCATCTATTACCCCGCTCGCGAATCATACATGCGACGTGGTCAAATGTAAATACACACATTCACACAGTCAATCAAGAGTTCACCAAGGAACATTTATCCAAGGAAAAGTCAATCCTCTTTTCACAATTAAGAAAATGAAGTTTAAATTATTTAGAAATCCATTTACCAATCTGATATGATTTAAGCAATTTAAATTGTCAATAAGGTTATAAATATTTCAAGTATAACATGCTTTTGGGTCCTAGACTACCCGGACTTAAGCACAATAGTAGCTACGCACAAACTCTCATCACCTCATGCGTACATAGCCCCCCCCCAAATAGTTGCACATAATTAATTATTTCACCTATGGGGACAATTCCTGCTTACAAGGTTAGAAAGGAGACTTACCTCGCTCCGAAGTTCCATGACCGGCTTCCAAGCCCTTCCGATGACTCAAATTGATGCACAACTCCCCAAAACTAGCCAATAATTACGCAAACCCATTAATATATCCTTAAATACCCATTATA
The DNA here is from genome assembly GCA_005239495.1 of Nicotiana undulata. Lineage (NCBI taxonomy): Eukaryota > Viridiplantae > Streptophyta > Magnoliopsida > Solanales > Solanaceae > Nicotiana > Nicotiana undulata. The sequence goes on from ML275711.1 coordinate 1,536, forward strand.
ATCCAATTTATAACAATTTCTAACCCCGATCGAAAAGTTGACAAAAGTCTCCCTCGTTCTCACGTGCCTGGATTCTGAAATTTTTCGAAGATAATGATTACCCATAACTTTAAGAACTCAAATATATATATTTTGTTTCCATTTCCATGCCCAAATTCGAGGTCACAATCCAAAATACCAAATTCTAGGTCTCCTACCCAAAACCCCACAATCTATACAAATTTCCATGTTCAAATACATATATAATTATGTGTTCAACTCACAACTAGTATAAACCACTTACCTCATGCTTGGTGATGAAAATGGCATTCCCAAGTTGCTCCAAAATCGGCTCCCATTGAGAAAATATGCTGAAAATGAGCCAAACCCTTGTTTTAAAAGAACACACTGCGCAGCCCGCTATTCGCACTTGTGGTCAACCAGCCGCATCTGCGGTCTCGCAGGTGCGGCCCAAAACCTCGCACCTGCGCATTCCTCCTGCCTAGCACGACTCCGCACATGCGCCTTCCTTTCCGCATCTGCGCTCGCAGGTGCGGGAATACCCTAGCACCTATACTCCCAAACTCTTCTCTGCCAACCGCACCTGCGATCGTTGGTTCGCACCTGTGGCCCTTTTTGTGCAGGTGAGATCACACCAGATATCAACTGCTCTAGCCCTTCCTCGAATTCCATGTTCGATCCGTTAACCACCCGGAATCCACCTGAAGCCCCGGATCCCGTCCAATCACACCAACCAGTTCCAAAATGCGGACCTGCTTGAGGCCTCAAATCACATCAAACAATGCTAAAACCATGAGTCACACTCAAATTCGAGCTTAATGAACTTTAGAACTTCCAACTTCAACATTCAGTGCCGAAACCAATAAAATCACGTCCAATTGACCCCAAATTTTGCACACAAGTCACATTCAACATTATGGACCTACTCCAACTTTCGGAATCAGAATCTGACCCCGATATCAAAAGGTCCACTTCCGATCAAACTTCTCAAAAACCTTCAAATTTCTAATTTTAGCCAAATGACTCCAAAATGACCTACGGACCTCCGAATTTACTTCTGATCGCGCTCCCAATACCATAATCACTGTACGAAGCTATATCCAGACTCGGAAACCCAAATGAACATTGATAACACTGAAATGCACTGGAAACCCCTATTTATGAAATTCTTCCCAAAATGCTAACTTTCACAATACGTGCCGAAATGCTCCTTGGGCATTCAAAACTCAATCCGGACATACGCCCAAGTCCAAATAATCATACAAACCTGTTGGAACCTCCAGTTCCTATTTCCGAGGTCGTTTACTCAAAGATCCGACCTTAGTCGATTCTTCCAACTTAAAGCTTCCGAAACAAGAATTCTCTTTACAAATCAACTCCAAACTCCCGGAATTCAATTCCGAGCATGCGTACAAGTCGTAATACCTGAAGTGAAGCTTCTCATGGACTCAAACAGCCGAACGATACGCTAGAGCTCAAAACGGCTGGTTGGGTCGTTATAGAAAGATTATACACTATATACAAATGATATATTAATTATCCACTTTATATAGATATTATAACTCATATGCACTGTATATACACTTTATATATAAAACTATATGAACAATGAATGTGTATAAATAGTATATGCACAGTATAAATACACCTTTCATGCAACTGTGTGTGCATAATTATGCACATTATATATAATATTGTAAATGCTCACTGTAGCCACTGTAATCTTTCACGTCCAATACATGTATAATAAATGTATCAGCAGTATGTATACACAGTGAATATGTAACGACCCGACAGGTCATTTTGAGCTCTAGCGCATCGTTCAGCGGTTGGAAGTCATGAACAACTTCATTTCAGGTATTATGACTTGTGCGTATGGTCGAAGTTGAAATTCGGGAAATTCAGAGTTAAATTGAAAGGAAAATTCTTATTTCGGAAGCCTTAAGTTGGAAGAATCGGCTAAGACTGGGATTTGGAGTAAACGACCTCGGAATCAGGATCTGAAGGTTCCAGCAGGTTCGTATGATGATTTCTAACTTGGGCGTATGTCCGGATCGGGTTTTGGATAACCCGGGAGCGTTTCAACGTATATTGTGGAAGTCAACAATTTTGAAGGAATTTCCTAAGTTTGGCTTGAAGCGCAATTCAGAGATATTGATGTCCGTTTGGGATTCCGAGTCTGGGAATAGCTTCGTATGGTGATTCTGGAGTTGGGAGCATGATCAGAAGTGAATTCGGATGTCCGTAGGTTATTTTGAAGTCATTTGGCTAAAGATAAAAATTTGAAAGTTTTTGAGAAATCCGATCAGAAGTGGAAATTTTGATATCGGGGTCAGAATCTGATTCCGAAAGTTGGAACAGGTTTGTAATGCCGAATATTACTTGTATGCGAAATGTGAGGTCAATCGGACGTGATTTGATAGGTTTCGACATTTGAGGTGGAAGTTTGAAATTTCAAAGTTCATAAAGTTAAATTTTGGCGTGATTCGTGCTTTCAGCGTTGTTTAAGGTGATTTGAAGCCTCGAGCAAGTCTGTGGGATGTTATGGACTGAGTCGTGTGATTTGGACGGGGTCCCGGGGGCCTCGAGTGTATTTCGGGGTGGTTCCGGGTCATTTTTGAGTGATTTGTTGTTGCTGTTTGCTGGTGCATCTGGTGTGAAGTGCGATCGCGAAGAAGGAAAATTGAAGGTTGGATTTTTGGTCTGTGCGATCGCAAGAAGGGGTGTGCGATCGCACAGTGCACGTGGGGGCTGCTGGGTTGGCCTGTGCAAACGCATGAGGGAAGATGCGATCGTAGAGAAGTATTTTTGGAGGGAGCTGGAAAATGCTTGTGCGATCGCGGTGAAGAAATTTGAGGGCTGGAAGTTTGGCGTGTGCGATCGCACTTTTAGGAGTGTAACCGCACAAAAGGAAAATTTTGGGGGCTAGAAATTGGCCAGTGCGATCGCAGGGGATTAAGTGCGATCGCACAGGGTGTGCTTGGAGGCTCCTGAACTTGGCATGTGCGATCGCGGCTAATTGTGTATGATTGCACAGAAGGTGTACCTGGGAAGTGTTCTATTTTTAACGGATTTTTGCCATTTCTCTCACATATTTCATTTGGTTTGGGCGATTTTGGAGAATTTCAAAGGGTGATTTTCATCAATCATCAATAGGTAAGTGATTCCTTCTCATTTCTAAGTTAAGTTCAAGGTTTATTCATGGAATTAGACATGAAATTTGTGGGAAAATTGGGTTTTTTTGAAGAAAACCTAGAAATTTGGTAATTTGGATTTTTAGCCACGAATTGAGCATGAATATTTGAGTAAATTGTATATTTGAACTAGTAAAGCTATGGGTAGAGTTTATCTTTGAGAAATTTCAAAATCCGGGCCCGTGGGCCCGAGGGCATTTTGGTCAATTCATTGAGCGGAGTTGGGAAATGATATAATTTGAATTTGTTACAAGTATTAGAGTGAATTTTCATTGCTTTGCCCGTTATTTGGTAGTTTTGGGGCGTTGTTCATCAAATTGGAGCCATCAGGAGGGCTTGGAAACCGATTATGAAGTTTCGGAGTGAGGTAAGTCTCCTTTCTAACTTTGTGAGGGGGAATTGTCCCCATAGGTGAACTAAATGAATATATGCTATTGTTTGTGGGGGCTACGTACGCACGAGGTGACGGGAGTCCGTGCGTAGCTACTATTATGCCATGTCCGGGTAGTCTAGGACCCACATCATGTCTTGTGTTCTTTCTAGAAATGAATTATATGATTTATGAGTTTATGTTATATGAAACTTCGGTTTTCCCTGAGATCACAGAAATTGGTAATTTAAAGGAATTTTTTATTGAAAGTAATTTAAGAAAAATGTTGTATGTGCATGTGACCGCTTCGCAATTTACATTCAACGAGCGGAATGTTATTTCCCCCACTCTCATGGGAGCGGGTCGTACGCCACGGCGGATTGAAAGATGCACTTATGGTTCGGGCCGTTCGACCCTCGGCAGTGCATATATATGATTATTTTATGGCAAAGGTGCACTTATGGTTTTGGTCGTCCGACCCTCGGCAGTGCACAATTTACTTTTATTGTTGGTTCGGGCCAAACGACCCTCGACATTTCCTACGCATATATATACATATGATATACCACTCGTGACTTGAACTGTTAAATTGTCTTAAGGACGTAAATTGTTAAATGATTTCATGGAAAATGACTTGACAGATATTTGGGGGGAAAATGAAGTAGAAATTATTTATTTACTTTCAGTGTTTTATTGAATTGCATTTATTTTTTTAAGTTTACTGATTTTATTAACCTCTTGTGACTTTTTGCTGATGTCATATATGGTTAAATTACATTGTTGGACCCTAGTGAGTGTCAAGTCGACCTCTCGTCACTACCTCTTTGAGGTTAGGCGGGATACTTACTAAGTACACATTGTTTTCGTACTCATGCTACACTTGCTGTGCATTTTGTTGCACAGGTACCTTCATAGAAATATGGCTGACTTGGAGACTTAGACGAGCTGCATCATCCGGAGACGACCCGCAGCCGACAGAGTCTTCCTCATATGTACTTGTAATTTATTTTAAAGTGTCCAATTTGTATCTCGGACAAGCTTGTATATTTGTATAAATTCTTTGAAATTGCTCATGTACTTGTGACACCGGGTTCTAGGATATGTTTGGGGTGTATCTTATTAAAAATGGAAACATTGGAATGTTAACTTTCACCTAATGGGCTTTATTTAATTGTTATGTGTTAAAGAGGAAGGAAATGATTTCGAAAATGTTGAAACAGGAATTTAACTCAACTATTAGGTGATTGGCTTGCCTAACAGTGGTGTCCGGCGCCATCACGACCTTAATAGATTTTGGGTCGTGACAACATGGTATCAGAGCGCAAGGTTCCCTTAGGTCTCACGAGTCATGAGCAAGTCTAGTAGAGTCTTGCTGATCGGTACGGAGACGTCTGTACTTATCTTCGATAGGCTACAAGGCTGTTAGGAGTACTTCCCTTCTTGATTCCTCATCGTGCGATTTGATTCCTCTGAGGCTTATGACTATGTTTCTTCCTACTCAATCTTATACGTCGCAAAGCGCTTGTGATGAATCAGGAATTTGATTGTAACGATGCCACAAATATGGTGCGTGATGTTTTCCGTACATAGTTGATTGGGTTGTTGTTGTCGCCCTGCAAAAGAATAATATGTTGTTTCAGCCAGTAGCTGTGGTTCTGAGGACTTTGAGGTTATGCTCAGTTTGTTAAGGTTCTTACGGTTGGTTATCGCGCGGTGTTGATATGATGGTAGAATTCTTGCCCGTAAGTTGGGGGTGATGAATGACATGGAGGGAGGTCTTCTCATAGCGTAATTTCGAGATTTTAGCATTTCAGTTCCGGCGGAGGATGGCAAATGGGACTATGAATGATCAAGTCTGGTGGATAAAGTAATAAGACTTGGTGTTATAGAGTAAGGTGGAGTATTCACCTATGTTGTGGTATCGTTGTTTGATCGAGTAGAATGTGTTAAGTTCGCCGGTGTTATAGCTCTTCGGTTGCATTGGGTCAGAGTGTTGTGAAGTAGTGTTGAAGAAGCGATTGTCAGAGATCGTGGGGTGTAGTGGTTCAGAATTTAATAGTTATTTCTAATGAAGGCAGCTCGAGAAGGATGATCTTTGGAGAGTTTGAAGTCGTGGTGATCTGCTGGTTCAAGAGCTACAGAGAATGATATTGAATTGAGGCCGCAATTGAGAAACATGCGATAAAGGAAGACATGTGAGAAATGTCTGGTGGCGGCTAAATCTCATAAAAGGGCAAGGCATAAGAAGAGGAAGTCAGGTAGTCCTGGAAGGAATGAGTTTAACCAAATTGGGAGGGTGGCAGCGTAGCATATGAGTTCAGTGGTAAGACAATTGCCTATCTTGAGGAAATGTTTGGAGTGATTTGAGAATGTTCGTGGACAGGGATTAGGTCCACGATCATAAACTGAAATGTGGGTTATTTTGGCGGAAGGTTGGATACAACAGAGATGAGTTATCAGGAATGAAGAAGGATGCAATGTGGCAATGAATTTGAGGATATCGTAGCGCATTTAGTAGATGTCCAAGAGGAGCGGACGAACTGGTAAAGTTGGTGAATGAGAACATGCCTAGGATGGGATATTGATGGTGTAGAGGGTGTGTAGTGCAACGTTGTCGGAAGGTGTCAGTTGGTGACTTCCACATGTGGGTTATCTCCTGTGAGTAGGTTAGCGGTTGTATGGTTGGCAAGTTCTACGAGGGATTCTGGTGGCTATTCGGTAGGAGGCAGAATGTGTGAATGGTGCTATAGAATTTGAGTATTTAGGGGATGCTAACAGGAGAAGTTAGAAGAATTTTACGGGTCGGTTGAGCAAGGTCATGTCAACAAAGGAGAAAGGATCTCAGCAAGGTCTAGAGTGGTGCAAGGGTGTAGCTTCGGGCTAAGTGGGGGAGTCCCACCACCTGCAGTTGGGTTGTAGGATTGTGTTCTCAGCAAGGTCTAGAGTGGTGCAAGGGTGTAGCTTCGGGCTAAGTGGGGGAGTCCCACCACCTGCAGTTGGGTTGTAGGATTGTGTTCTCATGGGTTTGAAGATTGTCGGCGTGTTATCAAGTTGTTACAGCTAAGGGAAATGAGTAAAAGGGTGCTTGTGCGTGGGATTTGATGAATGCGTGCAAAAGTTGGCCCTGTTGGACCAGGGTTAGGCTTTGAAAGATTCAGAATTTATGCTTAAGGCATAGGCGAGTTGTAAGGGTAGTGACTCAGTCACGTACTTCATTAAGAGCATGTTCATGTGCTAGGAAAGCCTTGGAGTTGATTGTATTCGGGGCCAGTCAGAGTGGGTGACTCTCAACAGCGGTCCTAGTAAATTCAAAAGTTAGAGAATGTGATGTTTAAGGGTTTCAAGCAGCAGTAGGATTAAGAATCAAACTTTTGCAGTGTAATTTCCATGGGAGGAAAGTGGTTGGAGTGTTCTATGTTATTTTCAGCATGTAGGATAGTATTGGAGGAGTGAGAGAAATAATATCTGGGTTGTAGAAAGATTATTAAGAGGGTGTGAGACGGGTTGCGGGATTTAGGCAGCATGATCTCGTGAATCAAGGTCACTCGGGATGAGTGAGGGTGGAGTTGCTACGAGTTGAAGAAAGTCACTATTATCTCTTAGGCAATTAAAGATGATAAAAAGAAGATAGATTGGTTAGCCATGGTTGAAATGGCACATGTATGGCATTGATCAGTTCCTTCGGTGTGGTTGAGTATGTGTATGGTTTGTGCAGATGTGTGTGGGGCTTGTCGGCCGTCGTAATAGATTTCATTTGGAAGCATTCAAGTGCTACGGCCTGTCAGGTGTAGGCGGATCCCGGAAGGTTTATGGTTGTTCAGACCAGTACATAAGGACTTGCATGTATTGTGATTGTGAGAATTCACTTGTGTGTTGTTATGGTTCTCATGATTTGAGGTAAGTAAAGGTTCCTAAGTGATGAAGTGTTCACCCTATTTACGATTCAGGAAGTATGATGGAATTCCCATGCTACTCCATATCGGCATATTGGGTGGAGTAGTCAGTGTGGAGCTGGAAGTAAGAATCGGATTGCGGTTCGGTGTTGACAAGAATGTCATGAGCTCGGAGGAGCAAGGACAAGGGATGTGAAGGTTTAGAATAAGCGGATGTTGTCTTCTGTGTCATCTGAGTTCGGTGTTTGGTGAAAGAGGTTTTGTATCCTGGTTACGGGTCCTTGAATTGTTTTAAAGCCTTAGGGTGATCGGTGGTATGGATGTGCCTACTTGTTACCTTGTGTGGAAGGCCGTAGGAGCATAACCGCGGGAAGATTGTATAAGTGTGACAGGTAGTCACCTGATTGGTTGAAGAATTAGACCAAGTATAAAGGAGTGTAATATTGCTTAATTGAGAATTTATGCCTGGAAGGAGTTCAGTTCAGTTGATTGTGGATTGTGGGGTGTTTTTCCCGGCTATAATTGTTGTTCTTGTGTATTATGAGAGGAATTGGGGTATTATGGACCCAGGTGAAGCTATTAGCCTAGTACAATGTGAGCGGGATCAGCTTGAGGGTTGTGAAGGGATTCACTGTGGTTGTGGTCTTCACGTGAATCAGGTATGTTCATTTCTGTATAGCGATCCTTAAGGAGGAGTGTTGGACTATTAGTTGTTGTTCCGTCTTTGTCAAATTTAAATATATTATGATCATGCCGTGTGAGTTGTGAAACGGCTTGATAATTTCTTATGTGTTGAGATTCTGCGTAGTGATGAGGTTATGTGAGCAGGATGGCTCTCGAGATTCAGATTATATATCGCACCTCAGTTGAGCTTGAATTTGTAGCATATGGCTTTATCAGTCTCCCCAGAATGGTATTATGCACTTAGCGTGCTTGTGACCGATATTTAGTAATTTGTAATAGTGAGAAATTCAGCTCCGTGTATATTTCCTTATATAAATTTTATGATGGGATCGGGTGGCACGCCGCCATGGGTATGTTATTTGGATCGGGTTGCACGGCGCAACAGTGTGATGTTAAGTATGGTTCCTATAATCATCCTTCTTGTGTTTTCCTCCCATACTCTAAGGAAAGTTCATATTTGTAGCGTGAGTCGAGTAGTCCCTTCCTGAGTCATTTCTTTATGTGTCATGTTCGAATTCTGGCCTATTGACGCATTGTGGCATTGTGTGTGACTATTGGTCGTATCGGGGGTGATTGGTTGTCTGAGCAGTTCATACTGAGTGAGACGAGATTTATGGATTAGGGATCAGTGCGATAAGATTTCGTGAAATGCATTAAAAGGACAATTGCCAGTACTTGGTTAGTAATGAGGTGATGATTTTAGTCTAAGAGGAGAGATTTAATGTTTGGTTAACTCTGCACTGGGTTAGAATTTCTGCACATCTCCTCCGTTGTGGTGGTATCGTCAGCATTATAGCAAGATGTATGTATGTATGTATCTTATAAGGTGCATTGGGAGCATCAAATTCGTAGAATTTTGGCTATTGAGGTTCAGGGAGCGTCATTGTGGTTAGATGATAGATTATGTGGTGTATGGTGCTGATTCAGCAAAGGTACGCAGCTGTGTTCTGGTGCCTCGTGTGGTAGTTGATACGGTGTTCATATATTAGAAACAGGCCTGGCAGAGAATTTCCGGTGTTGGAACTGAGTCCGGAGCTTATTGTATGGATAAAGGAGGATATCTTCAGATTTGATCAAGCTTATGTGCTCAACTGGGTTGTGGCGGCACGGGCAGGTGCACGAGGTGTGAAACAGTGATTTTAGATAACTCAAGAGAAGTTCTTGGCACGTTCGAGGACGAACGTCTGTTTAAGTGAGGGAGAATGTAACGACCCGACCGGTCGTTTTGAGCTCTAGCGCATCGTTCAGCGGTTGGAAGTCATGAACAACTTCATTTAAGGTATTATGACTTGTGCGTATGGTCGAAGTTTAAATTCAGAGTTAAATTGAAAGGAAAATTCTTATTAGCCTTAAGTTGGAAGAATCGACTAAGACTGGGATTTGGAGTAAATGAACTCGGAATCAGGATCTGAAGGTTCCAGCAGGGTCGTATGATGATTTCGAACTTGGGCGTATGTTCGGATTGGGTTTTGGATAACCCAGGAGAGTTTCGACGTATATTGTGGAAGTCAACAATTTTGAAGGAATTTCCTAAGTTTGGCTTGAAGCGCATTTCAGAGATATTGATGTCCGTTTGGGATTCCGAGTCTGGGAATAGCTTCGTATGGTTATTTTGGAGTTGGGAGCGCGATTGGAAGTGAATTCAGATGTCCGTAGGTTATTTTGAAGTCATTTGGCTAAAGATAAAATTTTGAAGGTTTTTGCGAAATCCGACCGGAAGTGGAAATTTTGATATCGGGGTCGGAATGTGATTCTGAAAGTTGGAACAAATCTGTTATGCCAAATATGACTTGTGTGCAAATGTGAGGCCAATCAGACGTGATTTGATAGGTTTCGGCATCGGAGGTAGAAGTTTGAAATTTCAAAGTTCATAAAGTTGAATTTTTGTGCGATTCATATTTTTGACGTTGTTTAAGGTGATTTGAAGCCTCGATCAAGTCTGTTGCATGTTATGGGACTGAGTCATGTGATTTGGACGGGGTCCCGGGTCCCTCGGGTGTGTTTCGGGGTGGTTCCGGGTCATTTTTGAGTGATTTGCTGTTGCTGTTGGCTGGTGCATCTGGTGTTAAGTGCGATCGCGACCCTTGTTGTGCGATCGCGAAGAAGGAAATTTGAAGGTTGGATTTTTGGTCTGTGCGATCATAAGAAGGGGTGTGCGATCGCACAGTGCACCTGGGGGATGCTGGGTTGGCCTGTGCAAACGTATGGGGGAAGATGCGATCGCGGCGAATGATTTTTGGAGGGAGCTGGGAAATGCATGTGCGATCGCGGCCATAGCTGTGCGATCGTGGTGAAGAAATTTGAGGGCTGGAAGTTTGGCTTGTGCGATCGCACTTGTAGGAGTGCAATCGCACAGAAGGAAAATTTTGGGGGCTGGAAATTGGCCTGTGCGACCGCATAGGATTAAGTGTGATCGCACAGGGTGTGCTTGGAGGCTCTTGAACTTGGCCTGTGCGATCGCGGCTAATTGTGTGCGATCGCACAGAAGGTGTACCTGGGCAGTGTTCTATTTTTAACGGATTTTTGCCATTTCTCTCACATATTTCATTTGGTTGGGGCGATTGTGAAGGATTTCAAAGGGTGATTTTCATCAAGCATCAAGAGGTAAGTGATTCCTTCTCATTTCTAAGTTAAGTTCAAGGTTTATTCATGGAATTAGACATGAAAATTATGGGAAAATTGGGGTTTTTTGAAGAAAACCTAGAAATTTGGTAATTTGGATTTTTAGCCACGAATTGAGCATGAATATTTGAGTAAATTGTATGTTTGAACTAGTAAAGCTATGGGTAGTGTTTATCTTCGAGAAATTTTGGAATCCGGGCACGTGGGCCCGAGGGCATTTTGGTCAATTCATTGAGCGGAGTTGGGAAATGATATAATTTGAATTTGTTACAAGTATTAGAGTGAATTTTCATTGCTTTGCCCGTTATTTGGTAGTTTTGGGGCGTTGTGCATCAAATTGGAGCCGTCGGGAGGGCTTGGAAGCTGGTTATGGAGTTTCGGTGCGAGGTAAGTCTCCTTTCTAACTTTGTGAGGGGGAATTGTCCGCATAGGTGAACTAAATGAATATGTTCTATTGTTTGCGGGGGGCTACGTACGCACGAGGTGACGAGAGTCCGTGCGTAGCTACTATTATGCCATGTCCTGGTAGTCTAGGACCCACATCATGCCTTGTGCTCTTTCTAGAAATGAATTATATGCTTTATGAGTTTATGTTATATGAAACTTCGGTTTTCCCTGAGATCACAGAAATTGGTAATTTAAAGGAATTTTTTATTGAAAGTAATTTAAGAAAAATGTTGTATGTGCATGTGACCGCTTCGCAATTTACATTCCGCGAGCAGAGTGTTATTTCCCCCACTCTCATGGGAGCAGGTCGCACGCCACGACGGATCGAAAGATGCACTTATGGTTCGGGCCGTTCGACCCTCGGCAGTGCATAGATATGATTATTTTATGGCAAAGGTGCACTTATGGTTCGGGCCGTTCGACCCTCGGCAGTGCATAGATATGATTATTTTATGGCAAAGGTGCACTTATGGTTCGGGCCGTTCGACCCTCGGCAGTGCACAATTTATTTTTATTGTTGGTTCGGGCCGAACGACCCTCGACATTTCCTACACATATAAATACATATGATATACCACTCGTGACTTGAACTGTTAAATTGTCTTAAGGATGTAAATTGTTAAATGATTTCATGAAAAATGACTTGACAGATATTTAGGGGAAAAATGAAGTAAAGATTATTTATTTACTTCTAGTGTTTTATTTAATTGCAGTTATTTTTTTAAGTTTACTGATTTTATTAACCTCTTGTGCCTTTTTGCTGTTGTAATATATGGTTAAATTACATTGTTGGACCCTAGTGAGTGTCAAGTCGACCTCTCGTCACTACCTCTCTGAGGTTAGGCGGGATACTTACCGAGTACACGTTGTTTGCGTACTCATGCTACACTTGCTGTGCATTTTGTTGCATAGGTACCTTCATGGCAATATGGCTGACTTGGAGACTTAGACGAGCTGCATCATCCGGAGACGACCCGCAGCCGACAGAGTCTTCCTCATATGTACTTGTACTTTATTTTAAAGTGTCCAATTTGTATCTCGGACAAGCTTTTATATTTGTATAAATTCTTAGAAATTGCTCATGTACTTGTGACACCGGGTTATGGGATATGTTTGGGGTGTATCTTATTAAAAATAGAAATATTGGAATGTTAACTTTCACCTAATGGACTTTATTTAATTGTTACGTGTTAAAGAGGAAGGAATGATTTCGAAAATGTTGAAACAGGAATTTAACTCAACTATTAGATGATTGGCTTGCCTGACAGTGGTGTCTAGCGCCATCACAGCCTTAATAGATTTTGGGTCGTGACAGAATATACACATATTATAAGATTATTTTACAAGAATTAAACGATATACTCCCTCCGTTCCCATTTATGTGAACATGTTTGACTAGGCACGAAATTTAAGAAATATGAAGATTTTTTTAATTTGTGGTCCTAAACAAGTCAAAAGGGGGTCCAGAGTATTTGTGTGGGTATAAAAGCTTCTCATTAAGGGTAGGGTTAAAAGTTTAAGCTAAATTATTTCCAAATTTAGAAAAGGGTCATTCTTTTTTAAATAGACTAAAAAGGAAATAGGTTCGCATAAACTAGAACAGAGGGAGTATAAATAAATCATCATTGATAGTAATGGAGGACAGCCAAATTGGAATAACAAAGTATTTCTCCTGTAGTGGCCATTTTATTTCTTCCATCTCTCATCTTCTCATAAAATTCATCCAAAAAAACGTAACGACCCAGCCGGTCGTTCCGTGCAATTAGCCCTGTTATTTCTGTTTCTTCTTTGTTATGCATTGCTTAGTATGTTTATGATGTGTTGGGGTTGGTTGTTTCGGGTTCGGAGTAGTCGTGGTGAGAATTGAGACACTTAGTCTCTTAAATTAGCCTTATAGTTGGAAAAGTCAACTAGGAGTTGGCTTCTTGGTAAACGACCTCAGAATGCGGATTTTATGGCCCAAATAGCTTCGTTAGGTGATATGGGACTTAGGAGTGTTTTGGAATGAAGTTTTGATGTCCGGTGTAGAATTAGGCTTGAATTGGCGAAAGTTAGTTTTTGGCGATTTCCGGTCGGCAGTGGAAAATAGGCTATCGGGGTCGGAATGGAATTCAGAAAGTTGGAGAAGGTTCGTAACTTCATTTTGGATATGTGTTCAAATTTTCAGGTCAATCGGATGTGTTTTGGATGGTTTCGGCATCCTTGGTGAAATTTAGAAACTTCAAAGTTCATAGGCTTGAATTTTATGTGATTTTGGTGTTTTTGCGTTGTTTTTAGTGTTTTGAAGGCTCGACTAAGTTTGAATGAGGTTATGGTATATGTTGGTATGGTTGGTTGAGGTCCCGGGGGCCTCAGGTGAGTTTCGTGTTGTTAACGGGGTGATTTTTTGTTTTTTGAACCAATTGTTTTGCTGGTGTTTCTGCAACAGGGAATTACCCTATGCGTTCGCGGAGGTGGTCTCGCGTTCGCATAGGGGAATTGGGGTGCTGAGGATATTTCTTCTATGTGTTCGTGATCCTGGAGGCGAGAACATGGTGAGTTGAGTCAAGTGGTCATCGCGAACGCGAGTGGAAGAGTGTGTTCGCGTAGTGTGTGAGGCGTCTAAGGGACCCCAGGCCCATTGGCCTGTGCGTTCGCGTAGGGGCCATGCGTTCGCATTAGGCTGGGTTGGTTGTGATATGCGTTCACGGGATGGTAGCCGCGTTCGCTTAGAGGAAATTAAGGTCCAGCTGGGATTGCTCTATGCGAACGCAGTCATAGTGATGCGTTCGCGATGAAGAAAAGACTGGGCAGAAAGTTTAAGTTTCAAAAATAAGGGTTTTAGGCCATAGCTCAAAAACTAATTAGACAGCTCGGGTGAAGGTGGAAATTGAAGGGATTTTCAGTGGGATTCTTTAGTTAAGTGTTCTTCAATCACATTTGAGTTAATATCATGATTTAGCCTTTATTTATCATGTAAATTGAGAAATTAAAGTGGAAATTAGGGGAAAAAGAGAAGAAAATTTGGAAATTTCTTTTGATGATTTGAATGGGAAATTGAGGTTGGATTTTGGTAAACTTGATATGGGTAGACTCGTGAGGGAATGAAGACTCTAGTTTTGTGATTTTTATCAAATTTCGAGACTTGGGCCCGGGGGTCGGGTTTGGCCAATTTCGGGAATTGTGCCTAATTTTGATAGTTTTCGATTGGGTTTCATCTCCCTAGAATAATTTGATATTTTTAATCTGATTTTGATAGACTCGGAGCATTTGGGAGCCGATTCGAGGGGCAAGAGTTCTGCAGAGTAGCTTTTCGGGCTGGTTCGAGGTAAGTAATGACTATAAATCTTGTCCTGAGGGTATGAAACCCCGGACTTAGCCTCTTTTCACTGTTTTGGAGTGACGCACACCCTGGATGACGAGTGTGTGGCCTGCACTAATGGGGGATTTGAATTTGGTTCTTCCCGAGGAAACTATTGAGTTGCGTAACTACTTTTAAATCACCTGATAAATCATATTTTTATGCTTTTGATATATTTGGGTTGTAAGCCATGTTTGGGGCATCGTGCCGACATGTTCAAACCCCTTGGGGCTATTTTTCTGATATTCCTCACCATCATTCATGTTAAACTGTTTTTGATACTCAGACTTGTTGATATTATTTCATGATATAAAATACTGTTTTGGGTCGAGAACCTCGTTTATTTATGGCCCGAGTGGCATTTTGAGAGTTTCTGACTGAGTGAGGCCGAGAGCCAATATTGTGAGGATATGATGGATCGGGTTGCACGCCGCAGCATGTTACACTGTTATGATATATGAGAGGCCGAGTGCCAGAGTGATGATGCCATGATTTTGCTTGTTATAGCGCTTGGGCTGTAGGAGCCCCTCCAAAGTCTGTACACCCCCAGAGAGCGTAGGTACCTACTGAGTGCTAGTGCCGAGTGACGAGTGATTGGGAGGTATGAGTGACTGTGAGGCTGCCCGTGAACTGATACTAAGTGATTAGGAGGCATACTGAGTGACTGTCTCCAAGTGATGTTTTGCCCAAAGGGCTGTTTATGATACTTATTTTGCCTAAGTAACCATTTATGATTCATTTCATTTTTATACTAAGATTTCTTGGGCATTGTTTCTGAAATCATTGGAAATCACATTTTTCAAAGGGGTTTTACTGAAATTGGCTTTTAAAGAGTATTGACTAAAGGCATACACTGTTGGGAATAAGAATATTTTTTCTTTTTTTGAATCGATGATTTGCTACTATGTGTTTCTTACTGTTCATACTTGATTTATTTTTATTACTACTGAGTTGGCGTACTCACCATTACTCCCTGCACCTCTGTGTGCAGATTCAGGTATTGGTACCGAGCGCTAAACTTCCTATTACGTGTGGAGCCGGTGTTGGGGCATCGAGGTAGTTGTTCAGTGTTCACAACATCTCTGTTTCCCTTTCTTTTTTTGTACTTAGCTCCTTGTTCCGAGATTATGTATTACGACAATAGAATTTTGGTACTACTCTTCGATTCTCATGACATGTTGACTCTGGGTCTTGGAGATAGTTGTTCGACTGTTTATCCTGTTTGGTTTGTTTAGAAAATTCAGAAATTTATAAATACTTATGAAATGTTGAAAAAGATTTGGAAATTTTAAAAATAATATGTCAATATGTGATTGGATTTGGGGTCATGACAAGTTGGTATCAGAGCACTAGGTTACATAGGACTCAATGATTATGAGCAGGTTTAGTAGAGTCTTGCAGATCGGTACAGAAACGCCTGTACTTATCTTCGAGAGGCTACAAAACTCTTAGGAGAAATATCATTTCTTGAATTCTTTCGTGCCATTCTGTTGATTCTAGAAATATAAACTCCAGTTGTTTCGTTCTCTCACAGATGGTGAGGACACGCGCTACTGGTCAGGGTGACCAGACACTAGATAGACCAACGAGAGGTCGAGGCCGCAGTCGAGGCCGTGGTAGAGGTAGGGGAACAACCCGTGCAGCAGTCAGGGCAGTACCAGTGGATCCACCTACCATTTAGGATCAGGTTCCTGCCACGGATATTCCAACGGGACAGGTTTAAGCACCGGCCATGCCCATTGTTATTACGGGTCTTCAGGAGACCCTGGCTCAGATCTTGACAGTATGTACTATCCTTGCTCAGGAAGTTGTTGTATCTACTACTGCCACTACATCTCAGGCCGGGGGAGGAACTCAGACTTCAGCTTCCCGAACACTTGAGCAGGTTGTACAGGGCCTTCAAACACCGGGGGCAATTCCAGCCCAGCTAATTGCTCCAGTTCAGGGCTTCGTGGTTCCAACTATGCCAAAGGATGAGCAGCGCAGATTGGATAGGTTTAGTAGACTTCAACCTCTAACATTCAGCGGTACTAAAGGCGAGGATGCCCAGGGTTTTCTGGATAAGTGTCAGAGGATACTTCGTACTGCTGGGATTCTGGAGACTAGTGGGGTCTCGTTTGCCATATTTCAGTTTTCTGGTGCTGCTTTCACTTGGTGGGAGTCTTTCGAGAGGCGTAGGCTTGTTGGTTCAGCACCCCTCACCTGGCAGCAGTTCTCCACAATCATTTTGGAGAAGTATGTTCCTCAGTCTCACAGGGAGGAGCAGCGCATGCAGTTTGAGCAGCTGCGTTAGGGAGAGATATGAGTGACGCAATATGAGATGTGTTTTTCAGAGTTGGCTCGTCATGCTACTGAGTTAGTCCCTACTGATAGGGAGAGGATCAGGAGGTTCGTGGATGGCCTCACTTATCAGCTCCGTATTTTGATGACTAGAGAGAGAGTGTCAGGTGCTACCTTCGATCAGGTTGTTGATATTGCTCGAGATATTGACTCAGATCGCCGTCAAGAGCGAGAGGAGAGGGAGGCCAAGAGGCCTCATGGATCTGGTAGTTACAGTGACATTCTTTCTAGAGGGCAGTTTCAGCATAGTAGAGGTCGATCATTTAGGCCTCCTCAGCCAGTTCGCCCAGCGTATAGTGGCGTATCATCGGGGCAGGGTCCCCGCAGCTCTCATCCAAGCTGTTCTTCATTTAGTGCCCTTCCATATCAGAGTTCCTCCAGAGCATCATCATTCCAGGGTTCTTCTATGCATGGTTCATCCAGTAGATATCCTGGTTCCAGGGGTTCCCTTCAATCCCCATCTCCAGCTACAGGGAGTTGCTTTGAGTGTGGAGAGTTTGGACATGTATGGAGGCAGTGTCCTTGTCGTCTTGGTAGTTCTTCTCAACAGAGGGGTCAGCCCTCGACTTCACCTCCAGTCACTTTACCACCCGCCCAGGCAGCTAGGGGTAGGGGTCAGGCAGCTAGGGGCCGCCCTAGAGGCGGAGGTCGAGAAGGTGGAGGTCATGACCGCATCTATGCACTTCCAACCAGGCCAGATGCTATGGCTTCCGATGTAGTGATCACATGTATTATCTCAGTCTGTCACCAAGATGCTTTGGCTCTTATTTGACCCTGGTTCCACATACTCTTATGTTTTGTCATATTTTTCCTATTTTCTAGATATGCCCCGTGAGTCCTTAGTTACGTCTGTTCATGTGTCAACTCCGGTAGGTGATACTATTATTATGGACCATGTGTATCGATCGTGTGTTGTATCTATTGGGGGTCTAGAGACCCGAGCGGATGTATTGTTACTCAGCATGGTTGATTTTGATGTGATATTGGGCATGTATTGGTTATCCCCATGTCATGTTATTCTTGATTGTCATGCTAAAACCGTGGCCTTGGCTATGCCTAGAGTTCCGAGAGTTGAGTGGAGAGGTTCTACTGAGTATGTGCCTAGCAGGGTGATTTCTTACCTGAAGGCTCATCGTATGGTTGAGAAGGGATGTTTATCGTATCTGGCTTTTGTGAGGGATGTTAGTGGTGAGACTCCTGCTGTTAATTCTGTTCCTGTGGTCCGTGAGTTTCCGGACGTGTTCCCTGCAGACCTGTCAGGCATGCCACCTGACAGGTATATTGATTTTGGTATTGACCTGGTGTTAGACACTCAGCCTATCTCTATTCCTCCATATCGTATGGCACTAGTGGAGTTGAAGGAATTGAAAGAGCAGCTTCAGGAACTCCTAGATAAGGGGTTCATCTGGCCTAGTGTGTCACCTTGGGGTGCACCGGTGTTGTTTGTAAAGAAGAAGGATGGTTCTATGTGTATGTGTATTGATTATCGGCAGTTGAACAAGGTTACAGTGAAGAACCGGTATCCTTTGACTCGTATTGATGATTTATTCGACCAACTTCAGAGAGCCAGAGTGTTCTCTAAGATTGACTTGAGATTCGGGTATCATCAGCTAAAGAATCGGGACTCTGACATCTCGAAGACTGTTTTTAGGACTAGATATGGTTATTATGAGTTTCTTGTCATGTCATTTGGGATGACCAATGCCCCAACAACCTTTATGCACTTGATGACAGTGTGTTGCGGCCTTATCTTGACTTTTTCATCATCGTGTTTATTGACGACATCTTGGTATACTCCCGATCTCGGGAGGATCATGAGCATCATTTGAGAGTTGTGCTTTAGACTCTGAGGGAGAAGAGGTTGTATGCAAATTTTTCGAAGTGTGAATTTTGGCTTGATTCAGTGGCATTTATGGGCCTTGTGGTATCTTGTGATGGGATCAAGGTAGATCCTAAGAAGGTGGAGGCGGTGCAGAGTTGGCCTAGACCGTCGCCAGCTATCGAGATTCGCAACTTCCTTGGTTTGGAAGGGTACTATCGCCGTTTCATAGAGGTATTTCCATCTATTGTAGCATCTATGACCAGACTGACCCAGAAGGGTTCTCAGTTCAGGTGGACTGAGGAGTGTGAGAAGAGTTTTCAGAAGCTCAAGTCAGTTTTGACAACATCTCCGGTATTGGTTTTGCCTACTGGTTCAGGTTCTTATACAGTTTTCTGTGATGCTTCTAGAGTTGGCTTAGGAGCGATATTGATGCAGGACGGTATGGTGATTGCCTATGCATCTAGACAGTTGAAAGTGCACGAGAAGAATTATCCAGTGCATGATCTTGAACTAGCAGCCATTGTCTACGCCTTGAAGATTTGGCGTCATTATTTGTATGGAGTGCATTGTGAGATTTTCACCGATCATCGTAGTTTGCAGTATCTGCTTAAGCAGAAGGACTTGAATTTGCGTCAGAAGAGATGGTTGGAGCTTCTCAAGCATTATGACCTCACTATTCTATATCATCTGGAAAAGGCCAATGTAGTGGCTGATGCCCTGAGTCGCAGAGCAGAGAGTTTGGGGAGTCTAGCCTACCTTCCAGCAGTATAGCGACCTTTAACACTTGATGTTCAGGCTTTAGCAGGTCAGTTGGTGAGATTGGATTTGTCAAATCCCTCGCGGGTATTGGCTTGTGTAGCCTCTAGGTCTTCTCTCTATGATCAGATTAGAGCACGCCGGTATGATGATCGACACTTGCTAGTCCTTCAGGACAGGGTCCGTCGAGGTGATGCCAGGGATGTGACTATTGGTGATGATGGGGTCATGAGGATGTAGGGCCGTATTTGCGTGCCCAATGCGGATGGGCTTCGAGAGTTGGTTTTAGCAGAGGCTCATAGCTCGTGGTATTCCATCCATCCGGGTGCCGCGAAGATGTACCAGGATCTGAGGCAGCATTATTGGTGGCGGCGGATGAAGAAGGATATTGTTGAGTTTGTAGCTCGGTGTCTCAACTTCCAGCAGGTCATGTATGAGCACCATAGGCCAGGTGGATTACTTCAGAGGTTAGAGATTCCGGAGTGGAAGTGGGAGCGGATCACCATGGACTTTGTAGTTGGACTCCCACGGACTTCGAGGAGATTTGATGCTATATGGGTCATTGTGGATCGGTTGACCAAGTTCGCGTACTTCATTCCTATTGGTACTACATATTATTCGGAGCGGTTAGCTGAGATCTATATTAGGGAGATTGTCCGGTTGCATGGGGTTCCAATTTCTATCATTTTCGATAGAGGTACTCAATTCACATCTCAGTTTTGGAGAGCCGTGCAGAGAGAGTAGGTACTCAGGTCGAGTTGAGCACATCGTTCCATCCTCAAACCGACGGGCAGTCGGAGCGTACTATTCAGATTTTGGAGGACATGTTGTGTGCCTATGTCATTGATTT
The DNA here is from genome assembly GCA_005239495.1 of Nicotiana undulata. NCBI lineage: Eukaryota > Viridiplantae > Streptophyta > Magnoliopsida > Solanales > Solanaceae > Nicotiana > Nicotiana undulata. The sequence continues at coordinate 21,854 of ML275711.1, forward strand.
TGGGGGTTCATGGGACCAGTTTCTGCCACTCGTGGAGTTTGCATATAATAATAGCTATCAGTCTAGTATCCAGATGGCTCCGTATGAGGCTTTGTATGGGAGGAGGTGTAGATCTCCGATGGGTTGGTTTGAACCAGGTGAGGCTAGATTATTGGGCACAGACTTGGTTCAGGATGCGTTGAATAAGGTGAAGTTGATTCGGGAGCGACTTCACACGGCGTAGTCTAGGCAGAAGAGTTATGCGGACCGGAAGGTCCGGGATGTGTCTTTCATGGAGGGAGAGAAGGTACTGCTAAAGGTGTCACCCATGAAGGGTATTATGAGGTTCGGGAAGAGGGGAAAGCTGAGTCCCCGGTTCATTGGGCCTTTTGAGGTGCTTCAGAGGATTTGAGAGGTGGCTTATAGACTTTCCTTGCCACCAAGCTTATCGAGTGTCCATCCGGTATTCCATGTGTCGATGCTACGGAAGTATATTGGTGATCAATCTCATGTATTAGACTTCACCACGGTACAGCTCGAGGGTGATATGTCATATGAGGTAGAGCCAGTGGCTATTCTGGGTCGTCAGGTCAGAAAGTTGAGGTCTAAGGATATAGCTTCAGTGAAGGTGTAGTGGAGAGGGCAACCAGTGGAGAAGGCCACTTGGGAGATCGAGCGGGAGATGCAGAGCAGATATCCTTACTTTTTTGAGACCTCAGGTATGTTTCTAGACCCGTTCGAGGATGAACATTTGTTTTAGACCCCAGGTTCGGAGTAGTCGTGGTGAGAATTGAGACATTTAGTCTTTTAAATTAGCCTTATAGTTGGAAAGGTCAACTGGGAGTTGACTTCTTGGTAAACGACCTCGGAAATGCAGATTTTATGGCTCGGATAGCTTCGTTAGGTGATATGGTACTTAGGAGTGTGTTCGGAATGAAATTTTGATGTCCGATGTAGAATTAGGCTTGAATTGGCGAAAGTTATTTTTTTGCGATTTTCGGTCAGTAGTGGAAAATAGGCTATCGGGGTCGGAATGGAATTCAATAAGTTGGAGAGGCTTCGTAACGTCATTTTGCATATGTGTTCAAATTTTCAGGTCAATCGGATGTGTTTTGGATGGTTTCGGCATCCTTGGTGAAATTTAGAAACTTCAAAGTTCATAGGCTTGAATTTTATGTGATTTTGGTGTTTTTACATTGTTTTTAGTGTTTCGAAGGCTCGACTAAGTTTGAATGAGGTTATGGGATGTGTTGGTGTGGTTGGTTGAGGTCCCGGGGGCCTCGGGTGAGTTTTGGGTGGTTAACGGGTGATTTTTGGATTTTTGAACCAACTGTTTTGCTGGTGTTTCTGCAGCAGGGATTTACCCTATGCATTCACGGAGGTGGTCTCGCGTTCGCATATGGGAATTGGGGTGCTGAGGATATTTCTTCTATGCGTTCGCGGCCTAGAGGTGCGAACGCGGTGAGTTGAGTCAAGTGTTCATCGCGAACGCGAGTGGAGGAGTGCGTTCGCGTAGTGTGTGAGGCATCTGAGGGACCCGAGGCCCATTGGCATGTGCGTTCGCGTAGGGGCCATGCGTTCGCGGTGGGTTGGGTTGGTTGTGATGTGCGTTCGCGGGCAGGTATCCGCGTTCGCGTAGAGGAAATTATGGGCCAACTGGGATTGCTATATGCGAACGCGGTCATAGTGATGCGTTCGCGAGGAAGAAAAGACTGGGCAGAAAGTTTAAGTTTCAAAAACGAGGGTTTTAGGCCATAACTCAAAAACTTATTAGAGAGCTCGGGAGAAGGTGGAAATTGAAGGGATTTTCAGTGGGATTCTTGAGGTAAGTGTTCTTCAATCACATTTGAGTTAATATCATGATTTAGCATTTATTATCATGTAAATTGAGAAATTAAAGTGGAAATTGGGGAAAATGGGAAGAAAATTTGGGAATTTCTTTTGATGATTTGAATAGGCAATTGAGGTCGGATTTTGGTAAACTTGATATGGGTAGACTCCTGAGGGAATGGGGATTCTAGTTTTGTGATTTTTATCAAATTTCGAGAAGTGGGCTCAGGTGTCGGGTTTGGCCAATTTCGAGAATTGTGTTTGATAGTTTTCGATTGGGTTTCGTCTCCCTAGAATAATTTGATATAGTAATCTGATTTTGATAGACTCGGAGAATTTGGGAGCCGATTCGAGGGGCAAGAGTGTTGCAGAGTAGCTTTTCGGGCTAGTTCGAGGTAAGTAATGACTATAAATCTTGTCCTGAGGGTATGAAACCCCAAACTTAGCATTTTTTCACTATTTTGGAGTGACGCACACGCTGGATGACGAGTGTGTGGCATGCACTAATGGGGGATTTGAATTTGGTTCTTCCCGAGGCAGCTATTGAGTTGCGTAACTGCTTTTAAATCACATGATAAATCATATTTTTATGCTTTTGATATATTAGGGTTGTAAGCCATGTTTGGGGCATCGTGCCGACATGTTCAAACCCCTTGGTGTTGTTTTTCTGAGATTATGATTTACACTCAGTCATTCGTGTTAAATTGTTTTTGATACTCAGACTTGTTGATATTATTTCATGATATAAAATACTGCTTTGGGTCGAGAACCCCGTTTATTTATGGCCCGAGTGGCATTTTGAGAGTTTCTAACTGAGTGAGGACGAGAGCCAATATTGTGAGGATATGATGGATCGGGTTGCACGCCGCAACATGTTACATTGTTATGATATGTGAGAGGCCGAGTGCCATAGTGATGAGGTCATGATTTGGCTTGTTATAGCGCTTGGGCTGTAGGAACCCCTCCGGAGTTTGACACCCCCAGTGAGCGCAGGTACCCACTTTGTGCGAGTGCCGAGTGACGAGTGATTGGGAGGTATGAGTGACTGTGAGGCTTCCCGTGGGGCTGATACTAAGTGATTAGGAGGCATGCTGAGTGACTGTCTCCGAGTGATGTTATTCCCAAGGGGCTGTTTATGATACTTATTTTGCCTGAGTAACCATTTATGATTCAATTCATTTTTATACTAAGATTTCTTGGGCATTGTTTCTGAAATCATTGGAAATCACATTTTTCAAAAGGTTTTACTGAAATTGGGTTTTAAAGCGTATTGACTAAATGCATACACTGTTGGGAATAAGAATCTTTTTCTTATTGTGAATTGATGATTTGCTCTTATGTGTTTCTTAGTGTTCAGGCTTGATTTATTTTTATTAGAATTAAGTTGGTGTACTCACCATTACTCCTTGCACCTCTGTGTGCAGATTCGGGTGCTGGTACCAAGCGCTAGACTTCCTATTACGTGTGGAGCCGGAGTTGGGGCATCGAGGTAGTTATTCAGCATTCACAGCATCTCTGTTTTCCTTTGTTTTGTACTTAGCTCCTTGTTCCGAGATTATGTATTACGACAGTAGAATTTTGGTACTACTCTTATATGCTCATGACATGTTGACTCCGGGTTTTAGAGATAGCTGTTAGACTGTTTATCCTGTTTGGTTTGTTTAGAAAATTTGGAAATTTATAAACACTTATGAAATGTAGAAAAAGATTTGGAAATTTTAAAAAGAATATGTCAATATGTGATTGTTCGCTAGCCTAGTTCCATAATAGGCGCCATCACGGCCGGTTTAGGATTTGGGGTCGTAACAAAAGGTGTCATGCAATACCATATGTGAAAGTGAACACAAAGCGAAAAAGGCAGCAATCACCGTCAGAATTTGGCCAGAAATTATACAAAGAAGAGAGTATTTTTTCATTTAAGTGAAGGAGGAGGAAATTGGTTTTAAGAAAAACAAAAGAGAGAGAGAGATAAATAATTAAAAAAAAAAATTGTGTGTTCGCGTCGTTATAGTTTAAGAGAATAAAAGATGAAAAAGAGGTAGGAATAAAAAAGGGAGAAGAATAGAAGAGAGAGAAAAGAAGGTTGGGGAAGGGAGAAGATGAGGAGAGAGAGAGAGAGGAGAAGTAGGCAGCTAAAAGAGGGGGAGAAATAATGGAATTTTATAGGGTTTTAGCTATAAGTTGATATTAAATTACTAACAAAGGCTAAAAAAAATAGCTTGTATAAAGTAGGGCCATTATTTTGCCCGAGTGGTCATAAAGTGATAATTTCTCAATTTGTTTTGCAGTTGCAAAGTAATTAAAATCCCACTTTTTCTTCATAAGACTTTATGAAATTGTTTGTGCATCTACTATCTTTTTAGTGCCGAGAAGAAGAAAAAGCAGAACTAGTATAGAACAAGCAGAGAAGCATTTTTTTTATTTTAAAGTTGTGGTTACTTTTTAAATACTTCGCAAATGTTGGTTATATTTCAAACAACCATCCTAAAAATGGTTATATATGAAAATTATCCTGATCAAATGATCAAGTACCGAATTACCTATTATTTGGAAAAGGTTTAATTTTTCATATACAATTTGAAATTACTCAACATTGTATATTGTTACACTTTGGTCCATCATACTCTTGTTATTAACAATTTATCTCATATTAGTTGTGATGACCCAAAAAAGTCATCTCTCATTTTATAAGTCAAAACTGCGTTCCGAGGCGTTGAAAATCTCCTTTTATCTCACCTCGTTTTGCGTGTGCAGTTCGGGCGTATATCCGGAAAGCTTTTATGTGAAAATTGAGAAAAATACTAATTTTGCCTTTAAAATTGAATTTAAGTTGACTTCGCTCAACATTTTGGATAAACGGACCCAGGCCCCTGATTTGACGGTCTCGGAGGGTCCGTAGAAAAATATGGGACTTGGGCATATGTCCGGAATTGTATTCCGAGGTCCCAAGCCCGAGAAATGAATTTTTGAAAGAAATTGTTTAACTGAATAAGAGTTTTTGGAAATTTGGCTATATTTGAAATTGATGGCATCCGGCCCGTCTTTTAGTTCCGGAGCCCGGTACAGGTTTAATATAGTTTTTGAGCGATGACTGTAAAATTTGGTAAGGAACGGAGGTCATATGACGTGATTCGGACTCGTAGTTGTAAAATGTGAAACTTTGAAATTTCTTGAGACTTTCCTTTGATTTTGATGCTAAATTCGTTGTTTAAGATGTTACTTTGGCGACTTGATCGCACGAGTAAGTCCGTAGGATATTTTTAAGGTTGTGTGCATGTTTGGTTTGGAGCCCCGAGGGCTCGGGTGAGTTTCAAATAGGCGTCAGAGTGTTTGGGACTTAGAAAATCTTATGTAGTTGTTGTTTTCTGGTGTCCAGGTATTTCTTCTATGCGAACACGTGGTAACCCACGCGAACGCGAAGAGTAAACGGGGAAGGGGCAGGGTTTGTTCTTCGCAAACGCATAGGCTGGGACGCGAACGCGGAGCATTGGGGTGTTGCTCTACGCGAACGCGTCCATCCATACGCGAACGCATAGAGTAGGAGGGGGGGCTGGTCAAGGATTGGGTGGGCTATCCGAACGCAGCCCTCTTTATGCGAATGCGAAGCGCAGGGCTAGCTAAGCCTTCACGAACGCGTGGCCATACCTGCGAACGCGTAAGGCTTCCTGAGGCATTGCTTCGCGAACGCAACAGGGTTCATGCGAACACACTGAACACTGTCGCCCATCACTTAAAACAGTAGAAAAACGTGATTTTAGCCATAACTTCATATTTGCAAAACCAAGGAAGCTTAGGGGCGATTATTGAAGAGGAATTTCATCACCAAATCATAGGTTTATGTTCTTAAACTCATTTTCTTCAATTTCCATTAACACCCATTAGATTTCTAGGCCTAAATCTTGTTCTTTAAGGGTAGAAATTAGGGATTTTAGGAGAATTAGGGATTTTACAAATTTGGAAATTTAGATCTCGGTTTGGGGTCGGATTCCGAAACTAATTACATATTCAGGCTCGTGGGTGAATGGGTGATCGGGTTTTGGTCTGAACCTCGTGTTTTGACCAAGCGGGCCCGGGGTCGATTTTGACTTTTTGGGAAGAATGATAAAAAACTCATAATTAAGTTGAATTATTTAGCATTTATTGATATTATTAAGCTAATTATGTCTAGATACAATTGAATTGGAGGCGAATTCTAAAGGGAAAGCGGTAATTGAGGCTTGAGTTTGGTCGTGGAATTCGAGGTAAGTGTTTGGCTAAACCTTAGCTTGAGGGAATAGGTATGGTGTCTTATTTGCTACGTGTTAGTGTTACGTTCAACGTATAGGTGAGGTGACGAGTACCTATACGTTGGTGTCAAGCATGCCCGTGAGTCGAATATTATGATTTATGTGATTTTTCATTAAGCATTACTTGAGTTTAATTTGATAATTATCCATGTTGGTGGTATTTCCTTGGTATTAATCATTGTTGAGTATTGGTTCAAGTTGAGATTTTCTACGTGAAGTTAAGTAACTCATTGAGATTGGTTATAGATATTTCCCTTACTGGGATGATATTGATTCTACTATTGGCTCCTTTGCCGGGACGTTATGGCTTTATTATTGTTGTTTATATTGTTGATTTCCTTGCCGGATTGATGTTATTGATTTGTTTGGGTGAGGAAGAGTGTAAAGCAAGAAGGGTGATGTCGTGTATAATATTTGTGAGAGAGTGTAAAGCACGAAGGGTGATGTCGTTCCATATTATGAAATTAAAAGCACAAAGGGTGATGCTTTTCCGTTTCCATTGATTTATTGTGAGGATGAGAGTAAAAGCACGAAGGGTGATGCCGTACCGATTCTATTTATTATTTGGTGAGGATGAGAGTAAAAGCACGAAGGGTGATGCCGTACCGATTCTATTTATTATTTGGTGAGGATGAGAGTAAAAGCACGAAGGGTGATGTCGTGCACTTGTTTTTGTATTACTATTTTTGTTGTTTAAATTGATATCTAATATGTTGCTTTACTTCGTTGTTTCCATTATTTGATATTTCCTCCCCTCAGCATGTTCCCCATTCCTTTGTTTATAGCTGCTAATTTCTTGTTGTTATTATTGTCTCCGTATATGATTAAACTGCATGGGTTTATTTGGTTGTCGTGTCCTAGCCTCGTCACTACTTCGCCGAGGTTAGGCTCGACACTTACTCAGTACATGGGTCGGTTGTACTGATGCTACACTCTGCACTTTTGTGAAGATCCCGGTACTAGACCCTACGGAACCTAGATCAAGGTTGTTGTCTTCAATCTAGTGGAGACCCCGAGGTAGTCCTGCAGGCGTTCGCAGGCCCTGGCGTCACCTTCTATCCTATTTTTTTCCTATCTTTATGTATTTCTGAGACATATGTATTGTGTTTTATTCAGACCTTTACTTGTAGTATTCATAGACAGTCCGCACTTTTATATCCGTTGATTTTGTATATCACTTGTTAACTGTTAATAATAAAGAAACAAGATGAAATAACCGGTAACGTTGGCTTGCCTAGCAGGTTCAATGTTAGGTGCCATCACGGTCCCGACGGTGGGAAATTTGGGTCGTGACATTAGTCCCTATCATTAATGAAGATCCTGCATGAAATATGTGCACGGCGGATTTACCCTGGTTAAAGCGGTGTCATCCGACACCGCTTCGCCGATATATATATATATATATATATATATATATATATATATATATATGGGGAAGGAAAAGCGTGTATATGAGAAATAAAAAGACCCCACTT
>ML275711.1:29518-110112 GCA_005239495.1 Nicotiana undulata
TATATATATATATATATATATATGCAGAAGGAAAAACGTGTACAAGTAAAATAAAATGACACCACTTAGTCAAAGTAAGCTATTTGGTTCACTAGTAAATTCCCTGAAATGTGAGGCAGGGGTTGGGAGTTCGAAGCTCAGCAGCTTCATTCCTTTGTTTTAAATTGTTGAGCAACATGTTTCCCTTTTTCCTGAAGCAGTACTTTTTACTAATTAGAATTAGATGCCATGTAGGATACAATTACTCATCTAACTTGTGTAGGGAAAAGGAGAATTAAACTAATCCTTCTTTTTAGTGTAAAAAAGGATAATGAACAATATAAAATACAATGGAACTCAATTATTTTAGACCTACTTTTTGAAAATATCTAGTCATTGAAATTGCCGAAATTGCTTGCCGTGAGTTGTTCTACTACTTTTAGTTTTTCTCTTTTTCTTTCTAATTGGAATATCTTGAAACATATATTATTTTTATTTTTGAGTTGATTTTTGTGCAAATTATAGAGGTTATCTAATTGATGTTTTGATTTATAATTCAACTTAAATTCCAATGAAGAGATTTTATTCTGTAGTAGCTTCGAGTTTTCAAAACAAGTTTCAACGTCTCAAAGTTCATGTAACTTGGAAGAAACGATCGATGAGTCAGGACAACGTCCACGAATTGAAGGAGTTAATTTAGATTCTTTAGATACTGATCCGGCTAAAAGATTAGCAATTCGAAATATCGTCCAAATGACCGTGATGCAGTAAGAAGAAGATATATTCAACAAGGTCCTTGCCGACCTCGAAATCACAATTTCCCTCAAATAAATTTTTATGGGCAATTGCGCCGTTTTAATCTTCGATGGTTTGTTGAGTACGATTGGTTGGAGTATAGCATAACAAAAGATGTGGCATATTGATTCTATTGTTATTTGTTTTAAGATGAATGTATTAATCAGGGGGGAGGGAGATGTATTTTCAAGCATATGGTTTACAAGTTGGAACAAGAAGGATAGTTTTTCCATGCATATTAGTGGACCAAACAACGTTCATAATCAGTCAAGAAGGAATTGTGAAGATTTGATGAGACAAAAACAATCCATTCAAAGTGCACTTGCTAAACAATCTGAACAACAAAAGTTAGAATACCGAACTCGTTTAGAAATTGTGATTGATGTGATAAGATATCTTTTGAACCAAAGATTATCATTTCGAGGAAATCATGAAGGTGAGTCATCTTTTAATAGAGGTAATTATATTGAGCTTCTTACATGGTATGCAAAGTGATGTAAAAGTATTGATGATGCGTTTAAAAAAGCTCCAAAAAATAATCAATTGACTTCTCCATATATTCAAAAGGATATTATCACTGTATGTAAGATGGAAATAATTAAGAGTATCATTAAGGATATTGTCACGACCCAAATTTCCAACCTTAGGGACCGTGATGGCGCCTAACACCATAGTTGCTAGGCAAGCCAATGTTAGAACCTAATTAGCCATTTTCCTTTGAATATTTACTTAATCACAATAAGACAATTTAAAATAGACCAAATCTAAAAACTTCCAATGAATAACTTCATGAATAAAAATAATAATCACTAATTAAGCTGAACCATGAATAAAATCTATAACCATAAAATCAACCCAGGGTCTGGTGTCACAATTCACGAACTACTAAGAATGCTACAAATAATGGGTTGAAAGAATTATGTATCTGTTTTGAAAGAAGTAAAACAGTGTCTAAAAATAAGAGAAAACTCCAAGAATCTGCGGACGCCAACAAATCTACCTCGAGTCTCCGAATGACGAGGACAACTACTAAAATCTCCTAACTCTGACCGGTACCTGAAACTGCATAAAAGCGTGCAGAGTGTAGTATCAGTACAACCGACTCCATGTACTGAGTAAGTTCCAAACGTAACTTCGGTGAAGTAGTGACGAGGCTAGGACAAGACACCACATAAAAACCTAGATATATATACAATCTTGCTAACAGGAATAACAACAATTAAGGAATTTAAAAACATAGCAATTAATGGGAAGGGAATATGCGAGGGGGAAACTTCTAACATAATAAGCGAGGAAAACAACAAGGCAGACACAGATAGTGAGCAAAAACAATTTCAACAATTAAAATAGAAAGAAAACTTGCACGGCATCACCCTTCGTGCTTTTACTCTCAGCCTCACCATATGCATCAATATGAATGTAAATGCAAATGTGCACGGCATCACCCTTCGTGCTTTTACTCTCTTCCTAACCATATGCATAGATGTAAATGAGAATGTAAATGTACATGGCATCACCCTTCATGCTTTATCACTCTTCCTCACCATATGCATAAATGTAAATGAGAATGTAAATGTGCACGACATCACCCTTCGTGTTTTACTCTCTTCCCTTACCATATGCATAAAGTAAATGTGAATGTAAATGTGCACGACATCACCCTTCGTGCTTTACTCTCTTTCCGCACCATATGCATAAATGTAAATGTGAATGTAAATGTGCATGGCATCACCCTTCGTGCTTTAATCTCTTTCCTCACCATATGCATAGATGTAAATGTGAATGTAAATGTGCACGGCATCACCCTTCGTGATTTACTCTCTTTCCTCACCATATGCAGAGATGTAAATTATATGTAAATGTGCACGGTATCACCCTTCGTGCTTTACTCTCTTTCCTCACCCAAATAGTAGAAACAACAAAATCCCGGCAAGGCATCAACAATAGAATCAATTACATCCCGGTAATAGATTCAACTATAACCAACCCAGTTCCAACAATTTGCTTCACAAAATAAATTTCAACTCAAGCCAATGCTCAACAATGGACACTTACCAAGAATTCATCACAAGTCTTGTTCAACATGGATAGTCATCAGTTTAAGCATAAACAATACATAACAAGGGTCACAACAATCACAATAAGACTCACGGGCATGCTTGACACCGACGTATAGATACTCGTCACCACACCTATACGTCGTACTCTACACTAACACGTAGAAAATACAACAACAACACATATTCCCTCAAGCTAAGGTTAGGCCAAACACTTACCTCGATCTCAAAAGCACTTCACTTCTTTAGCACTGTCTTTCCTTTAAATTTTGCTTCTAATCCGCTCGAATCTAATCACAATTTGTTCAATGTCATCAATCATAGCCTAAAAGAATCATCTTTATTGGAAACAATGGCTTTCCTAAGTTTTCCTATTCAAATTCAAAAATCGACCCCGGACCCGCTTAGTCTAAACTCGAGGTTCGTACCAAAACCCGTTTACCCAATCTCCCCTGAACCAGGATATACAATTGGTATTGGAATCCGACCTCAATTCGAGGTCTAATTCCCCAAATTTTGAAATTTCTAAGTTCTACCCAAAAACCCATTTTTTACCATGAAAACACTAGATTCTAAGTTGAAATCTTGTTAAATGTTGGTAAGGAATGAAAGGAATTAGTTAAAGATCACTTACCAATGATTTGGAGAAGTTTCGATCTTTGAAAAATCGTCTATTGAGGTTTAGGGTTTGAGAGAATTGAAAAATGGTGAAAATCCCGTCCAAAATCTCATTTAATAGGCTGCAGATGTCGCATTTAATGGTTCAATTAAAAACTGAATTTGGAGCTCAGTTTCTTAGTGTTGTGTCATTTATGCTTGAAGAAACGACGATGAAGCATAAAAAACAAGTGCAACATAGCCTAAACATATCTGAAACTAACCCAAGCCCTCGGGGCTCCAAACCAAACATGCACGCAAGCCTAAAAAGATCATACAGACCTGCTCGTGTGATCAAGTCATCAAAATAACATCATAAACTATGAATTTAACAACAAAACTCATGATTTTCTCAAGAACACTTAAATTTTCTAACTTTTCAACCGGATGTCTAAATTACATCAAATCAGCTCCGATTCTCATTAAACTTCACAGATAGGACTTAAATAACATAACAAACTTGTCTCGGGCTCCGAAACCAAAATACGGACTCGATATCATAAATTTCCCATATTATTTAATTTCTTTATTTCTTGAATTAACTAGTTGAACAATTTTCTTTAAAAATTATTTTCTAAGGCTAGGGACCTCGGAATTCAATTCCGGGCATATGCCCAAGTCCCATATGTTATTGCGGACCTCCCGGGATCGTCAGAACACAGATCCGAGTTCGTTTACTTAAAATATTGACCAAAGTCAACTAAAACCAAATTTTAACTCTAGAAATTTCAATTTCTCGTATTTTCACATAAATGCTTTCCGGACTCACGCCCCGACTGCGCACGTAAGTTGAGGTAATTAAAATTAGTCTTTTGAAGGCCTAAGAGCCTGGAATGGAGTCTTAATTAACAAGATAATCCTTTGGGTCATCACAATATCCCCCTCTTAAACAAACGTTCGTCCACAAACGAACATAGAAAATTACTTGGTTTGGTAAATAATTTTGGAGTTAACTACTCCGCCTATTCGTCTCGGACTCCCAAGTAGTTTCCTCAGCAGGCTAACCTCTCTACTGCATCTGAACTGAAGGAAAATTTCTTTTTTTTTTGGGAAACAATAATGAAGAGGGAATGGTATTCACTCGTTGGAAAAATATTGAATAATCGCTTAGAAATCGTCGATTGAGGCTCATTATATCCATCATTTGAAAATATGAAAGAAGGTCAAGAAAAGTCAACTCCGAGGAAAATGTGAATTTTACTTGGGAATTCAAGAATTGAACATTTCGCCAAATGGCTCCACGAGTATTTGTGATACCAATAAAATGAGGACTTAGAGTCAACCGGTGTAATTGAAAATATGGTTGAAATTGATTCCAGTCCGGGGGAAAATAAAAGACATTAGAATTCTCGGGAAGAATTGAATTTCGAAGATTTGACATTAGTTGTTCATGCATTAAAGAATTAGAGGCACTATCACTATGGTTTGTCGGGTGAGGTTTTCACAGACCCTTGCTGTCACGACCCAAATCCAATAAAAGTCGTGATGGCGTCGGACTCTACTGTCGGGCAAGCCAACACAAATGAGTTAACTAAATCTTTATTTTATTACTCTTGAACTCATTCCTTTTCACTACATTAAATGATAATTAACGAACTTCCACTAAGTAAACAATAATGTATTTAACAAATTTAAACAATGAATAAATCCCCTAGTCATCCCAGAATCTGGTGTCACGAGTGCATGAGCAAATTCTAGGAAGCAAATGAAATACAATAACCGTCTGGAATACAAATGGACAGTAGGGAAAATACAACATAATACTCTGAAGGAGACTCTGCTGGCAGTGGTCATCTCGGGAAGTGCAGCTCACCTAAGTCTCCATATCAATTGTGCCACTGCGCTGAGCTAGGCCACTGGACATACATGTGCATATGCAACAAAATGCACAACAAGTGTATTATGTGTACGAAAAACAACGTGTACCCAGTAAGTATCCCGCCTAACCTCAAAGAGGTAGTAACGAGAGGTCGACTTTGACTCTTACTAGAGGTCAAATTAATATAATCAAGTGTGATGTCAAACATGGATGTTATTATCAAATAACAAATAACAACAGGAAAGGACAACTTCTTCCATAAATTATAAATCCTAGTTTTTCTCATTTCAATTAGTACTTATATCTAAGGAAATTTAACAGTTCAAATCACAAATGGTATCCAACAAATATCATGTGCAGGAAATGTCGAGGGTCGAACGGATCGAACTAATAATAATAATAAAATATGCACTACCAAAGGGTCGAACAGCTCGAACCATAGATGCATATATTACCCCTATAACGACCCGACCGGTTGTTTTGAGCTCTAGCGCATTGTTCGACAGTTTGAGGCCATCGAGCAGCTTCATTTCAGGTATTATGACTTGGAGGCGTGGTTGGGATTGAATTCCGGGAAGTTTCGAGTTAATTTGGAAAGAAAGTTCTCATTTCGGAAGCCTTAAGTTGGCAGAATTGACGAAGATTGGAATTTTGAGTAAACAATCTCTGAATCAGTATTCGAAGGTTCCAGCAGGTTCGTATGATGATTTCAAACTTGGGCGTATGTTCGGATCGAGTTTTGGATGACCCGGGAGCGTTCAGCGTATATTGTGGAAGTCAGCATTTTTGAAGAAATTTCCTAAATTTGGCTTGAAGCGCATTTCAGTGATATTGATGTCCGTTTGGGATTTTGATCCTGGGAATAGCTTCGTATGGTGATTCTGGAGTTAGAAGCGCGATCGGAAGTGAATTCTGATGTCCGTAGGTCATTTTGAAGTCATTTTGCTAAAGATAGGAATTTGAAGGTTTTTAAGAAATCAGACCGGAAGTGGAAATTTTGATATCGAAGTCGGAATGTGATTCTAAAAGTTGGAGAAGGTCCGCAATGTTGAATATGACTGGTGTGCAAAATTTGAGGTCAATCGGACACGATTTGATAGGTTTCGGCATCGAATGTAGAAGTTTGAAATTTCAAAGTTCATAATGGATTGGAGTGCGATTCGTGGTGTCGGCGTTGTTTGATGTGATTTGAGGCCTCGAGCAAGTCTATGGGATATTATGGGACTGAGTCGTGTGATTGGAAGGGGTCCTGAGGGCCTCGGGTGGATTCCGGGTGGTTAACGGATCATGTTTGGAGTTTGAAGAAGGGCTGAAGCTGCTGGTGTCTGGTGTGACCGCACCTTCGAGGCTATGGCCGCAGGTGTGGAGCCGCATAAGCACGCGGGCTGGGGCGCAGGTGCGAGGATATGTCCGCACCTACGAGGGCGCAGATGCGGAAAGGAGGATCGCAGAAGCGGGGGGCTGCTGGGTTGAGTTGATCAGCACCTGCGATGGGAATTCCGCAGGTGCGAAAAGGCTGGAGGCAGTGCAGTGTTTAAAACGGAAAAACTGGCCATTCTTCTCCTGATTTCATTTTGTGTGGGCAATTGTGGAGAGCTTCAAGGGGAGATTTTCTTCAAGGATCACAAGGTAAGACATTCTGACTCATTTCAAGTTAAATACATGGTTTAAGTTCGGATTTAAGTGTAGCTAATTGTGAAAATTATGGAATTTGGAAGAAAACCTAGAAATTGGTATTTTGGATTTTTTCCCCACGAATTTGAGCATGGAAATTAGAGTAAATTGTATATTTGATCTAGTAAGACTATGGGTAGAGTTTATCTTCGAGAAATTTCGGAATCCGGGCAAGTGGGCCCGAGGGAATTTTGGTCAATTCTTTGAGCGGAGTTGGGGATTTATATAATTTAAATTGTTACGAGTATTAGAGTGATTTTTCATTGGTTTGCCCGTTATTTGGGAGTTTTGGGGCGTTGTGCATTGATTTGAGTCATCGGAAGGTCTTGGAAGTCGGTTATGGAATTTTGGAGCGAGGTAAGTCTCCTTTCTAACTTTGTGAGGGGGAATTGTCCCCATAGGTGAACTAATTAATTATGTTCTACTATTTTCGGGGGCTACATACATACGAGGTGACGGGAGTCCATGCGTAGCTACTATTATGCTTGTGTTTGGGTAGTCTAGGACCCACTAGCATGCCTTACGTGTTGTACTTATGATTTTGCCAACAATATTAGACTGTTAATACTAGAGAATTAGTAATTGACTACCTAAGAAGGTTAGAGTTTACTTCTCTTAATCATTTAGAAAGAAAATTGATTCTTCTGTGGATAATTGTGTTCCTGACAAAGTTATAATATTTAAACATTATTGAACTTGGCAAGTGAATTTCCAGAAATGATTTAAATACTATCCTCATGCTCAGTTAAAGAGAATTTTATCATTTCCTGGAGAAACTGGTTTCCCGATAAGAATGCAGATTAATTATGTGAATATGTGTATATATGAGCACCTGAGTCGCATGGATGATTCACGAGCAGGATAACTCTATTATTTATATATGACCACGTCGCATGATCGATTCGCGAGCAGGGAAGATAGATGCATCTATGGTTCGAGCCGTTCGACCCTCGGTAGTGCACATTTTATTATTGTTGGCACGCGCCGTTCGACCCTCGGCATTTCTTGCGCATGATAATTGCTGCGTATCTTCTGTGATTATTACCTGTTTATTGGCCTATGAAGTTTTAAATTGCCAACTGAAATGACGAAGATTTGAAGTGTTAAATGTGAAAGAAGTTGATATTACTTATCCCCGATTTTATTAGATTGCCTATAATATTCCCTCTTAGAGTCTCACTTGACTGTACTAAACTGACTTCTAGCAAGTGTCTAATTCGACCTCTCGTCACTACCTCTCTAAGGTTAGGCGCGATACTTACTGAGTACACATTGTTTTCATACTCATGCTACACTTGCTGTGCATTTTTATTGCACAGGTACTTTCACAGCGATGTGGCTGGCTTGGAGACTTAGGTGAGTTGCATCATCCGGAGGCGATCCGCAGCTGACAGAGTCTCCCTTAGATGTATTTAATTTTATTTAAATTCTTTGTCCAGTTGTATTTCGGATAAGCAGTGTAGTATCTGTTTAATTCTTAGAAATTTGCTCATCCACTTGTGACACCGGGTTCTGGGATGTGTTTGGGATGTATTTTATTAAAATAGAATATTAGACTATCATATTTACTTAGCGGATTTTATTCAGTTATTATGTAATAAAGTGAAAGGTAATGATTTCAAAAATGCTAAAACAGGAAATGTAACTTAACCATTTAATGATTGGCTTGCCTGACAGTGGTGTCCGACACCATCACAACCTTATGGATTTTGGGTCGTGACAACATGGTATCAGAGCACTAGGTTCCCTTAGGTTTCACGAGTCATGAGAAAGTCTAGTAGAGTCTTGCAGATCGGTACGGAGACGTCTGTACTTATCTTCGAGAGGCTACAGGGTTGTAGGAGTACTTCCCTTCTTGATTCCTCATCGTGCAATTTGATTCCTTTGAGGCTTATGCCTACATTTCTTCTTACTCAATCTTATGCATCGCGAAGTGCTTGCTATAAATCGGGAATTGAGGAATTGTAATTGTACCTCAGATGGGGTGCAGGATGTTTCTCCCTACGAAGTTGATTGGGGCTATTGTCGTTGCTCTACTGAAGGATATTATGTTGTTCATCTCAGTAGTCGTGTTTATGAGAGCTTTGAGGCTATGCTCAGGTCGTTATGATTGGTCATCGCACGATATCGGCGTAGTGATGGGAAGCTTTCCCATATGTCGGGGCAGTGAATGACTTAAAAAGGAGGTCTTCTCATGGCGTGATTTCGAGATTTCAGTATTTTAGTTCCGGTGGAGGAAGGGCGTTTGGACTATGAATGTTCAAGTTTGGGTGACAAAGTAGTAAGACTTGGTGTTTTCAAGTGAGGTGGAGTATTCACCTGTGATGTGATATCGTCATCTTTGATCGAATATAATGTGTTAAGTTCGCCGATGCTATAGTTTCTTCGGTTGCATGGGGTCAGAGTATTGTGAAGAAGTATTGAAGAAGCGGCTGTCAGAGATCGTGATGTGTGGTGGTTCAATATTGAATAAGTATTTCCAATGAATGCGGCTCGAGAAAGATGATCTTTGGGAAGGCTAAGGTTGTGGTGATCTGCTGGTTTAAGTGCTACAGAGAATGATATTGAATTGAGGCAACAACTAGGCAGCATACGATGAAGGAAGATATGTGAGAAGTGCTAGGTAGTGGTTCCATTTCTAGGAGGTCAGGTGTAAGAAGCCGAAGTCGAGAAGTCGCATAGAGGGGAAGTTTGACCAAAGTGGGAGAGCGGCAGTATAGTAGTAAATTAGAAGATATTGTAGCACATTTAGTAGATGTCCATGAGGAGCGGACGGACTGGTAAAGTTGGTGAATGAGAACATGCTTAGGATGGGGTATTGATGTTGTAGAGAGTGTGCAGTACAACGTCGCTGGAAGGTGTTAGATGTAATTTCCACAGGTGGGTTAACTCCTGTGAGCAGGTTAGCGATCGTGCGGTTGGCAAGTTTCTGCGAGGAATTTTAGTGGCTATTCGGTAGGAGGCCGAATATGTGAATGATGCTAGAGAATTTTAGTATTCAGGGAGTGCTAACAGAAGAATTTAGGAGGATTTGACGTATTGGTTGGGCAATATCATGTCAGCAAAGAAGAACGAATTTCGGTGGAATCCAGAGTGGTGCAAGGAGTAGCTTCAGGCTAAGTGGAAGAGTTCCATCGCCTGCGATTGGGTTGCAGGATTATATTCTCATGGGGTCGCGGATTATCGGTGTATTGGCGAGTTATTACAGCTAAGGGGAAAGGAGTAAAATGGTAATTGTGCATGGGATTTGATAAATGTGTGCAAAAGTTGGCCCTATTGGACCAGGGTTAGGCTTTGGAAGATTCAGAATTTATGCTTAAGGCATAGGCGAGTTGTTAGGGTAGTGACTCAGTCACGTGCTTCATTGAAAAGGGTGTTCATGTGCTAGAAGAGCCTTGGAGTTGATTGGATTCGGGGCCAGTCAGAGTGGGTAACTCAATAGTGGCCCTAATGAATTCGAAAGTTAAGAATGTGGTGCCTAAGGGTTTCATGTCTGCAATATGGCTAAGGATCGGGCCTTGCAACAGATTGTGATAGGAGGCCCAAAATGTTCCATGATGTTTTCGGCTTGCAGTATAGTATTGGAGGAATGAGAGAAATAACTCCGGATTTGTAGAAAGGTTATCAGGATGGGTATATCAGCCGAAGAGGTGAATGTGCACAAGGAGGGTATGAGATGGTTTGTGTGATTGAGACAACATGGTCTCGTGAGTCAAGGCCACTCGGGATGAGCGAGGATTGAGTTTGTTATATGATGAATGGAGTTACTATTATTTCTGAGGTAATTAAGGATAATTAAAAGAAGATAGATTGGTTAGCCATGGTCGAAATGGCACATGTACGGCGGGGATCAGTTCCCTAAGTATGATTAAGTTATGCATGTGGTTTGTGTCGGTGTGTTCGAGGCTTGTCGGCTGCCATAATGGATATTTTTGGAAGCATTCAAGTATTATGACATGTCAGGTGTAGGAAGATCCCGGAAGGATTATGGTGGCATAGACTACTACTTAAGGATTTGCATGTATTGTGATGATGAGAATTCACTCGCGTGTTGTTATGGTTCTCTTGAATAGAGGTAAGTAAAAGGTTTCTATAGGATGAAGTGTTCCCCTATTAACGGTTCAGGAGTTATGATGGAATTTTTATGCTATTCCATATCGGTATGTTAGGTGCAGTAGTCAGTGTGGAGCTGGAAGTAAGGATCAGGGTTGCGGTTCGGTGTTGACACGGATTTCATGAGCTCAGATGAGCAAGAAAAAGGGATTTGAAAATTCAGAGTAAGCTGGTATTGTCTTCAGTGTCACTGAGATCGGTGTTTGATGAAAGAGGCTTTGCATCCTGGTTATGGGTTCTTGATTTGTTTTACAATGTTAGTGTAGTCGGTGGTATGGATGTGCAAACTTGTTACCTTGTGTGGAAGGTTGTGGGAGCGTGACCACGGGAAGACTGTATAAGCGTGACATGTAGTCACCTGATTGATTGAAGATTTAGACCAAGTATAAGGAAGTGCAATCTTGTTACTTGAGAATTTATGCCTGGAAGGCGTTCGGTTCAGTTGGTTGTGGATTGTGGGGTGTTTGTCCTGGCTATGATGGTTGTTCTTGCGTGTTATGAGAGGAAGTGGGTTATTATGGACCCAGGTAAAGCTATTAGCCTAGTACAGTGTGAATGGAATCGGCTTAAGGGTTGTGAATGGATCCAATGTGGTTGTGGGCTCCATGTGAATCAGGTGCGTTCATTTTAGTATAGCGCTCCTCAAGGAGGGGTGTTGGAATATCATATGTGGTTCCGTCTTCATCCAATCCATATAATATTATGATTGTGCTGTGTGAGGTGTGAAACGGCTTGGTAGATCCCTATGTGTTGAGTCTCCGTGTAGTGATGATGTTATGTGAGTAGGAGAGCTCTTGAGATTCAGAGTATATATATCGCACCTCAGTTGTGCTTAAGTTTTGTAGCATATGGCTCTAACAGTCTCCCCAAGATGGTATTATGCACTTAGCGTGCTTGTGATCAATATTCAGTATTTTGTGGTAATAAGCAATCTAGCTCGGTGTGTATCTTCTTATGTAAATTTCATGTGTAGATCGGGTGGCACGCCGCCACGGGTATGTTATTTGGATCGGGTTGCACGCCGCAATAGTGAGTTATTGAGTACGGTTCCCTATAATTATTTTTCTTGTGTTTTACTTCCTATTTTCTGAGGAAAGTTCATATTAGTTGCGTGAGTCGAGTAGTCTCTTCCTGAGTCATTTCCTTATGTATCATGTTCGAGTTGTGGACTATTGGCGAATTGTGGCATCGTGTGAGACTGATGGTCATGTCTGGGGGTGATTTGTTGACTAAGCAGTTCATACTGGGTGAGACGAGACTATTGGATCAGGGATCAGTGCGATAAGATTTTTTGAAGTATAGTGAAGAACAATACCATTATTTGGTTCATAATGAGGTGATAATTCTAGTCAAGAGGAGAGATTCGATGAATTTTTAACTCTGCAGTTGGTTATGAATTTCTACACGTCTCTTCCGTTGTGGCGGTATTGTAAGAGTTAGAACAGGGCCTGTATATGGGTCATGGGAGAATTCTGAGGATCAGATTTGGAGAATATTAGCTATTATGAGCAGAAAGTGTTATTACGGGCCTGTGAATGATGTGGCTCATGGTGAATTCACAAATGGTATGCAGTCATGTTCTGGTACATCGTGTGATGATTAATACAGTGTTCGTATATTGGAAGCATGCCTAGCAAAGAATTTCGGATGTTGGAATTAAGCTCCAAGGCTAACTTGACTAAACAAAAGGGAGAATATTCAGAGTAGTTCGAGCAAGTGTACTTAACTGGGTTGTGGTAGCACGGGAAGGTGCTCGAGGTGTTAAACAGTGATTTCGGATAACTCCAGAGCGGTTCTTAGCACGTTCGAGGACGAATACATATTTAGTGGGGGAGAATGTAGCCACTCCACCGGTCGTTTTGAGCTCTAGCGTGTCATTCGGCAGTTTAAGGCCATGAGTAGCTTCATTTCAGGTATTATGACTTGTAGGCGTGGTCGGGAATGAATTCCGGGAAGTTTAGAGTTAATGTGGAAAGAAAGTTCTCATTTCGGAAGCCTTAAGTTTGAAGAATTGACTAAGATTGGAATTTTGAGTAAACAACCTCCGAATCAGAATTCGAAGGTTCCAGCAGGTTCGTATGATGATTTCGGACTTGGCGTATGTTCGGATCGGGTTTTGAATGACCCGGGAGTGTTTTGGCGTATATTGTGGAAGTCAGCATTTTTGAAGAAATTTCCTAAGTTTGGCTTGAAGCGCATTTCAGTGATATTGATGTCCGTTTGGGATTCCGAGCCTAAGAATAGCTTCGCATGGTGATTCTGGAGTTGGGAGCACGATCGGAAGTGAATACAGATGTTCGTAGGTCATTTTGAAGTCATTTGGCTAAAGATAGGAATTTGAAATTTTTTAAGCAATCCGACCGGAAGTGGAAATTTTGATATCGGGGTCGGAATGCGATTCCGAAAGTTGGAGCAGGTCCACAATGTCGAATATGATTGGTGTGCAAAATTTGGGGTCAATCGGACATGATTTGATAGGTTTCGGTATCGAATGTAGAAGTTTGAAATTTCAAAGTTCATAAAGTTTGGAGTGGAGTGTGATTCATGGTGTCGGCATTGTTTAATGTGATTTGAGTCCTCGAGCAAGTCCTTGGGATGTTATGGGACTGAGTCGTGTGATTGGACGGGGTCCCGGAGGCCTCGGGTAGATTCCGGGTGGTTAACGGATCAAGTTTGGAGTTTGAAGAAGGGCTGAAGCTACTGGTGTCTGGCGTGACCGCACCTGCGAGGCTATGGTTGTAGGTGCGGAGCCGCAGAAGCGGCCAAGGAGACGCAGGTGCGAGGGTATGTCCGCACCTGCGAGGGTGCAGATGCTTAAATGAGGATCGCAGAAGCGGGGGGCTGCTGGGTTGAGTTGAGCCGCACCTGCGATGGGAATTTTGCAGGTGTGAGCCGCAGGAGCGGCTATTGCACCGCAGGTGCAAAAAGGCTGGAGGCAGTGCAGTGTTTAAAACGGGAAAATTGGCCATTCTTCTCCTATTTTCATTTGGTGTGGGCTATTGTGGAGAGCTTCAAGAGGAGATTTTCTTCAAGGATCACAAGGTAAGACATTCCAACTCTTTTCAAGTTAAATACTTGGTTTAAGTCGGATTTAAGTGTAGCAAATTGTGAAAATTATGGGATTTGGAAGAAAACCTAGAAATTGGTATTTTGGATTTTTTTTCCCACGAATTTGAGTATGGAAATTAGAGTAAATTGTATATTTGAGCTAGTAAGAATATGCGCAGAGTTTATCTTCGAGAAATTTTGGAATCCGGGCACGTGGGCCCGAGGGCATTTTGGTCAATTCCTTGAGCAGAGTTGGGGATTTATATAATTTAAATTGTTACGAGTATTAGAGTGAATTTCATTGGTTTGCCCGTTATTTGGTAGTTTTGGGGCGTTGTGCAACGATTTGAGTCATCGGAAGGGCTTGAAAGCCGGTTATGGAATTTTGGAGCGAGGTAAGTCTCATTTCTAACTTTGTGAGGGAGAATTGTCCCTATAGGTGAACTAATTATTTCTGTGCTACTATTTTCAAGGGATACGTACGTACGAGGTGGCAGGAGTCCGTGCGTAGCTACTATTATGCTTGTGTCCAGGTAGTCTAGGACCCACTACCATGCCTTACGTGTTGTACTTGTTATTTTGCCAACAATATTAGACTGTTAATACTAGAGAATTAGTAATTGACTACCTAATAAGGTTAGAGTTTACTTCTCTTAATCATTTAGAAAGAAAATTGATTCTTCCGTGGATAATTGTGTTCCTGACAAAGTTATAATTATTAAACATTATTGAACTTGGCAAGTGAATTTCCATAAATGATTTAAATACTATCCTCATGTTCAGTTAAAGAGAATTTTATCATTTCCTGGAGAAACTGGTTTCCCGATAAGAATGTGGATTAATTATGTGAATATGTGTATATATGAGCACCTGAGTCGCATGGATGATTCGCGAGCAGGATAACGCTATTATTTATATATGACCGCGTCGCATGATCGATTCGCGAGCGGGGAAGATAGATGCATCTATGGTTCGAGCCGTTCGACCCTCGGCAGTGCATATTTTATTATTGTTGGCACGCGCCGTTCGACCCTCGGCATTTCTTGCGCATGATAATAGATGCGTATCTTCTGTGATTATTACCTGTTTATTGGCCTATGAAGTTATAAATTGCCAACTGAAATGACGAAGATTTAAAGTGTTAAATGTGAAAGAAGTTGATATTACTTATCCCCGATTTTATTAGATTGCCTATGATATTCCCTCTTAGTGTCTCACTTGACTATACTAAACTGACTTCTAGCAAGTGTCTAATTCGACCTCTCGTCACTACCTCTTTGAGGTTAGGCGGGATACTTACCGAGTACACATTTTTTTCGTACGCATGCTACACTTGTTGTGCATTTTTATTGCACAAGTACTTTCACAGCGATGTGGTTGGCTTGGAGACTTAGGCGAGCTGCATCATCCGAAGGCGATCCGCAGCTGACAGAGTCTCCCTCAGATGTATTTAATTTTATTTTAAATTCCTTGTCCATTTGTATTTCGGACAAGCAGTGTGGTCAAAATCCAAAAATACTAATTTCTAAGTTTTCTACGAAAACCCCAAGTTTTCACTAATTTTCCATAAATCTCCATGTTAAAATATATATATAATCCAAGTATTTAACTTGAAATGGGTGGGAATCACTTACCTTGACATAGATGATGAAGATGGAACTCCAAAATTGCCGCTAGGTCGTCTCCCATGGAGGAAATGAGATGAAATGAGCCTAACCCATTTTTTGCAAACTTATACACTGCCAGGCAAGTCTTCTTCGTGTTCGCGAAGAACAAAAAATCTTGAAAAGCAATTCCAAACTCTTCTCAGACAGCCTCTAGTAGAATGGTCATAATGTTTCGCACAAAACTCCAAATGACAAATGGTTTAATGTTCTGAAAACTAGACTCCAAGATCTACAACTTTTGAGATATGGTTTAATGTCCTTATAGATTTTGAGATATAAGCTTCCAAAGTCAGCCCTATGCAACACAAGTTGCTTCTTCATCTTCCCGGACACCCTGTAGTGTACTAGCCATAACTCTTTGTACACAAACTCAAATGATAAATGGTTTACTTTTCTAGAAACTAGACACAAGGGGCTACAACTTTCATTTTTACATCATCTCAAAGTTTCTTGTAAATTGTGAGATATGAGCCTCTGAAGTCAGACCTATGCAAAAGAGAATTTTCTTCTTCGCGAACGCGAGGGGATCCCCGCGAACGCGAAGAACAACACCAGACACCAGCATCAGCCATTTCAAAACATCCCGAAATTATCTAAAACAACCCGAAAACACACCTGAGGCCCCCGGGACACCGTCCAATCACACGACCTAGTCCCATAACATCCCACGGACCTGCTCGAGGCCTCAAATCACATCAAACAATGCCAAAACCATGAAGCACTCCAATTCAAGCTTAATGAACTTTAAAATTTCCAACTTCTACATTCGATGCCGAAACCTATCAAATCACGTCCGATTGACCTCAAATTTTGCACACAAGTCATATTCATTATGGATCTACTCCAACTTCCGGAATCGGAATCTGGCCTGATATCAAAATTTCCATTTCCGGTCCAACTTCTTACAACCTTCAAATTTCTAACTTTAGCCAAATGACTCCAAAACGACCTACAGACCTCCGAATTTACATTTGATCGCGCTCCCAACATCAGAATCACCATACAGAGCTACTCCCCGACTCAGAATTCCAAACGGACATCAATATCACTGAAATGCACTTCAACCCAGACTTATGAATTTTCTTCTAAAATGTTGACTTCTACAATATGCGCTGAAACGCTCTCGGATCATCCAAAACCCGATCCGAACATACGCCCGAGTCCGAAATCATCATACGAACCCGATGGAACCTTCAAATCCTGATTCTGAGGTCGTTTACTCAAAAATCCAATCTTAGTCAATTCTTCCAACTTAAGGCTTCTAAAATGATAATTTGCTTTCCAAATTGCCTCCGAACTTCCCAAAATTCAATTCCCACCACGCCTACGAGTCATAATAATTGAAACGATGCTGCTCACGGCCTCAAACTGTCGAACGACGAGCTAGAGTTCAAAACAACCGGTGGGGTCGTTACACTTGCAGTCTTTAGTACTTGTTCTAGCAAAAAGGATCTTAATCAGAGACAGAGGAGATGGTTGGAGTTATTGGAAGGTTACGACGTCACATTTTAAGCATTTTTCAATATCGGACCTGTGTGGAGATATGGAAATTGAACTATACGAGTCAAAAAGAGATTACGAGGAGGAGGAACGAAAGTTACACCATTTATAATTTTAAAAGAATAATGGGATAAATAATATTTCTCACACGAAACCGAGTGCAAAGTCGAGAAATTAGAGTTGTGCTTGATCATCAACCTATCATTCCCACTGCTCGTGGTCACAAGCTTGATTTCTAATTTAGGTGACCAATACCTATAACGGTAAAAATTAATTCAGGTCGTGCCATGTCGTTAAATGTGGCGCTTGGTGGAAGCAATCCATTATTTCTCAAATAATTAGTTGTTCTAACAACTGGAATTGTTTAATACAGGGATTATTTTTATCATTATTTTATTATTATTATTATTATTATTATTATTATTTATTATTAAATATTTTATTATAGATATTATTTTATTCTTATTTTATCTTATTTATAAAAAAAATATTTTTTTTGAATTGGAGTTCGCATTTGCGAACTGGGTAGTTCTGGGGGGAGGGGGGTTCACATTTGCGAACTGGGTATCGCAAATACGATACCTGAGGGTCTTTAAGGGGTCTGACGGTTTTCATTTGTAGAAAACTGAAAAATTTATTTTGGGACTCAAGAAACCAAACGATTAAGTTCTTCCAAACCTTCCAACTCTAAAATCCTCCCTTCTAGGTGAAACAATCAGGTAAACTTGCTAAATCCTTGCGTTTTCTTGTTCTTCTTCTTCTTCTTCTTCTTTTTCAATTATTGTCTCAAAAACCTAGGGCTTGAAATAATTTCAAGTTTTCTGGGCACAAAGTGTTAAAAATCACAGGTTTCATGTTGTCATTTGCTAGGTGAGGGTGGTTGAGAGTGTTAATCAAAAAATGGGT
This sequence comes from Nicotiana undulata, assembly GCA_005239495.1. Lineage (NCBI taxonomy): Eukaryota > Viridiplantae > Streptophyta > Magnoliopsida > Solanales > Solanaceae > Nicotiana > Nicotiana undulata. The sequence goes on from ML275711.1 coordinate 47,734, forward strand.
TAGAAATTTGAGAAAAATCTGAGTGCCATTGATGTTTAGAAACAGAGGTAACATTTTGGGTTTAGATTTTGGAATTTCTTTGCCTTTTTTTGGTTGTATGTGATGTTCATTGTATGATTTAGTGTGTAAAGACTATTTGGGGTGTTTTGGGGGTGTTTAGAAATGATTTCATGGAAGATATTTCAAAATTTAGGGACTGTTCTAGGGCTGGGGACGACAGGTTCGCATTTGCGAAGGGGTGTTCGCATTTGCGATCTTTGACTGTTCTGGAGGACTTCACAATTGCGAAGGACTGCTCGCAATTGTGATCCAAGGGTATTTCGCATTTGTGAAGAAAAGGTAACAAATGCAACTTCTGGGGGGGGGGGGGGGGGGAAAGAATAAACACTCGCTTTTTAAAAAAAAAAAGGATAAATAAGCCATCGNTTGCATATTTTGAAAAATTTGAAAAATTTTCTAAGTATGGTTTCAACTGTCCAATCACTCTTTTGATATCTAAGATTCATTTTGCAACATATTTCATAGTTATACTCCATCTTCATTCCAATGATTTCTTTTGCAGGCCCACATATTGAGAATGAGTTCCAACTCCACTGAATCCTTGCCCAGAAGTCCCATGGAACTTGAGGACAATTACGACCAACATCGATTCCTATCACGAGGGTGTCAAGAACTGTATTACAATGAGCTAATCACAAAGAAGCTGCTCCCGGAGAGTAGAATAGAGATGGAAGAAGTTGAGCAACGTCTGCATGAGTTTTACTAGAAGCTTGTTTCTATGGGATGGATTTGCTTCGCCCTTCCGCCTTGCAGGGAAAATGAACAATGGGTGAGGGAGTTATAATGCGAATCTCCCTACCATAAACATGAAAAAGCCGAAGATGAGGATCCGAGGAAAGATGGTGTAGTTCGGGGCAGAAGCTGTAAATAACATCTACCACCTTCCTGACCATGACAAGGATCCGTTCCGTGAGAGTTATAATATTCCAGGGGACTGGTTGGCTTCAAGGTTGTGCCCGGGTGTGGATGTCCCTTGGGCATTGGATATGAAACCAATTACCTCCCAAGAGTTCACCGCTGAAGCCAGGATATGGCTAGCTATTGTGTGCAGACGTGTCTCTCCAGCGTCCAACATCTGGAATGTGCCCATACTGAGAGCACTAATGGTAGCCTTCATCCTTGATGGCATTACACTCAACGTTGGCAACATCTTCGTTAGTGAGCTGAAAGAGTACCTTTGCCTGGGTGGTACGTCACTTTTATTTACATCTCTTATTACTGAGTTGTGCCAGGTGGCTAGGGTGGAGGAGGATCCAGGGGAAAACTGGGTAGAGCCGGGTAAGCCTATCCACCCCTTGAAGAAGAGAGGAAAGGGTAGAGCTATCAAGAGCAAGAAGAGAAAAATGGGATTGCCTCCGCATGCTGAGCAGGTTAGTCAGCCTTCATCTTCCGCAGGTGGCCCATTTGTTGTGCTTTCTGAGGAGATGAGGCAGGTTCGCGAGCTGATATCTCGACTTCTACAGGGACCGGGGGAAACATCTGAGGGTCCATCCACATATGTTTCACAGAAAGATTTCAAGAAATACCTTGATGACCAGAAGAAACAGGGGGATCATTTGAAGCAGCTGGAGAAGGCGTACATAGATTTGGCCACGGCAGATGGTGTCTTGAGTACTTCTCATGCCAAGCTGGCAGGTGCACACGCCCAGATGAAGAGAAGGGAGAAGAAGAGAGACAAGTTCTTCATTTGCATGTGGAAGGGTGTGAAGGGGCTTTTTAAGGGGTTGAAGCCTCAGGAGCCATTGCCATCGACTGGGTCATAGAAAGAGGATGATGTTCCAGCTCCCTGGTCCGAGGAGGAGAGAGAAGAGGGAGTGACAAAGTCTGACAGTGAGGGGAGTACATGATGTAGTATTCAGGGGGGGCACCGTTCATCATTTTCACTTTATTTGTTAGATTACAGGTTGAGGTGGCCTCTTTGAATAACTGTGATTTGGGATGTAAATATGTCTTTACTTTCTTATAGTTTTGGTGTTGGGATTTGGTTCTTGTGTTCCGGTGACAACTTAGTTTGTGTTTTATCTTTCAGGGGGATTGGTATCCTGTTTTTCATGCTATTTATTATATTTCTGTTATGTGACACTACCTGGTTCTCATGTGGATGATTATGTTGAAATTATGAAGGGTATTTTTTTTTTAGCAGTGATATCCTTGATAACCAGTTGATCTTTTCTCTTTGTTTTACCTCTCCTTGATGATAGATAGTTTCATGGATTTCTTTTAGAGAATTGATCTTGTAGTGTGGGTATAATTTTGTTAATTTAGAAGGAATGAAAGGTTTAAATTGAGGTTGTGCCCATAGGCTGACTTGGTGGCTTGTTTGGTGCCAACATGATTTACTTTCGTACTGACTTGTGGCTTGTTTTGAAAGAAAAGAAATGGTTGAAGCAGTATCACACAATATCCCGTATGAATTCTTGCTCTTATATTCACAAAATAGTTTCTCAGGTTATATGTGATTCCCTTTTGAGATTCACTGATTCCAATTAGGCCTTGAGTTTTGTTTTCCCACTTGAGTTTTCACGTTCCATGAGTGGGGTTATTTATTGGGAAGTTTTCTTGCGTCATCTATGGTTTAGGACTATGTTGCGGGTGAACCTGATATGTCGGTCCGCGGGAGAAAATCACGTATTCCCGCCATTTATGAGAAAACAGAAGAGTTCTATCAGTATTGAAGATAACAAGAACCACACGATAGAGTAGAAGAGAATAAAATAGAGTGTGTTCCTAACTTGATAGCCTATGAGAGATAAGTACAGACGTCTCCGTACCGATCCTTTAGACTCTATTAAGCCTTTTCGTGAATTGTGAGACCTAAGCAACCTAGTGCTCTGATACCAACTTGTCACGACCCAAATTCTCAACCTTAGGGATCGTGATGGCGCCTAACACCATACTTGCTAGGCAAGCCAATTTTTAGAACTTGATTAGCAATTTTCCTTTGAATATTTACTTAATCACAATAAGACAATTTAAAATAGATCAAATCTAATAACTTCCAACGAATAACTTCATGAATATTAATAATAATCACTAATTAAGACGAACCATGAATAAAATCTATAACCATAAAACCACCCCAGGGTCTGGTGTCACAATTCACGAACTACTAAGAATGCTACAAATAATGGGCTGAAAGAATTATGTATCTGTTTTGAAAGAAGTAAAACAATGTATTAAAATAAGAGAAAACTCCAAGAATCTGTGGACGCTAGAAAATCTACCTCGAGTCTCCGAACGACTAGGACAACTACTAAAATCTCCTAACTCTTACCGGTACCTGGAACTGCACAAAAGAGTGCAGAGTGTAGTATCAGTACAACCGACTCCATGTACTAAGTAAGTGTCGAGCCTAACATCAGCGAAGTAGTGACGAGGCTAGGACAAGACACCACATAAAAACCTGGATATATATATATATACAATCTTGCTAACATGAATAACAATAATTAAGGAATTTAAAAGCATAGCAATTAATGGGAAGGGAGTATGCGAGGGGAAAACTTCTAACAAAATAAGCAAGGAAAATAACAAGGCAAACACAGATAGTGAGAAAGAACAATTTCAACAATTAAAATAGAAAGAAAACTTGCACGGCATCACCCTTCGTGCTTTCACTCTCAGCCTCACCATATGCATCAATATGAATGTCAATGTAAATGTGCACGGCATCACCCTTCGTGCTTTTACTCTCAGTCTCACCATATTCATCAATATGAATGTAAATGCAAATGTGCGCGGCATCACCCTTCGTGCTTTTACTCTCTTCCTCACCATATGCATATATGTAAATAAGATTGTAAATGTACACGGCATCACCCTTCGTGCTTTACTCTATTTCCTTACCATATGCATAGATGTAAATGAGAATGTAAATGTGCACGGCATCACCCTTCGTGCTTTACTCTCTTTCCTCACTATATGCATAAATGTAAATGTGAATGTAAATGTGCACGGCATCACCCTTCGTGCTTTACTCTCTTTCCTCGCCATATGCATAAATGTAAATGTAAATGTGAATGTGCACGGCATCACCCTTCGTGATTGACTCTTTTTCCTCACCATATGCATAGATGTAAATGTGCACGGCATCACCCTTCGTGCTTTACTCTCTTTCCTCACCATATGCATAGATGTAAATGTGAATGTAAATGAGCACGGCATCACCCTTCGTGCTTTACTCTCTTTCCTCGCCCAAACGGTAGAAAGTATAATATCCCAGCAAGGGCATCAACAATAGAATCAATCACATCCATGCAAGGGAATCACCTATAATCAACCCAGTTCCAACAATTTGCTTCACAAAATAAATCTCAACTCAAGCCAATGCTCAACAATGGACAATTACCAAGAATTCATCACAAGTCTTTTCCAACATGGATAGTCATCAGTTTAAGCATAGACAATACATAACAAGAGTCACAACAATCACAGTAAGACTCACAGGCATGCTTGACACCAACGTATAGATACTCGTCACCACACCTATATGTCGTACTCAACACTAACACGTAGCAAATACAACAACAACAACACATATTCCCTCAAGCTAAGTTTGGGCCAAACACTTACCTCTATCTCACAAGCACTTCACTGCTTTAGCACTGCCTTTCCTTTAGAATTTGCTTCTAATCCGCTCGAATCTAATCACAATTTGTTCAATGTCATCAATCATAGCCTAAAGGAATCATCTTTATTGAAAACAAAGGCTTTCCTAAGTTTTCCTATTCAAATTCAAAAATCGACCCCGGACCCGCTTGGTCTAAACTCGAGGTTCGGACCAAAACCCGTTTACCCAATCTTCCTCAAACTTTATACAATTGGTATTGGAATCTGACCTCAATTCGAGGTCCAATTCCCCAAATTTTGAAATTTCTAAGTTCTACCCAAAAATCCAATTTTTACCATGAAAACTCTAGATTCTAAGTTGAAATCTTGTAAAAAGTTGTTAAGAAATGAAAGAAATTAGTTAAAGATCGCTTAGCAATGATTTGGAGAAGTTTGGGTTTTTGAAAAATCGTCTATGCAGGTTTAGGGTTTGAGATAATTAAAAAATAAGTGAAAATCCCGTCTAAAATCTCATTTAATAGGCTGCAGATGTCGCATTTGCGACTCGGAGTTCGCATTTGCGACATCTGGCAGCAACAACTTTTTTCTGACACTAAAATGGGCATAACTCCCTCATACGATGTCCAAATTAAATGATTCTTTTTCCTGTGGCTTCGTAATTACGATACGGATCTAATAGTTCAATAAAAACTGAATTTGGATTTCATTTGCTTAGTGTGGTGTCATTTATTCTTGAAGCAACGACGATGAAGCATAAAAAACAAGCGCAACATAGCCTAAACATATCTGAAACTCACCCAAGCCCTCGGGACTCCAAACCGAACATGCACGCAAGCCTATAAATATCATGCAGACTTGCTCGTGCGATCAAGTCATCAAAATAACATCAAAAAATACGAATTTAACTTCAAAACTCATGGCTTTCTCAAGAACACTTAAATTTTCTAACTTTTCAATCGGATGTCTGAATTACATCAAATCAACTCCGATTCTCATGAAACTTCACAGATAGGACTTAAATAAATAACAAACTTGTTCCGAGCTCCGAAACCAAAATACGAGCCCGATATCATAAATTTCGCATATTATTTCATTTCTTTATTTCTTGAATTAACCAGCAGAACAATTTTCTTCAAAAATTATTTTCTAAGGCTAGGGACCTCGGAATTCAATTCTGGGCATACGCCCAAGTCCCATATTTTACTGCGGACCTCCTGGGATCATCGAAACACAAATCCGGGTTTGTTTACTCAAAATGTTGACCAAAGTCAACTAAAACCAAATTTTAACTGTAGAAATTTCTATCTCGTATTTTCACATAAACGCTTTCCGGAATCACGCCCGGACTACGCACGTAAGTCAAAGTAATTAAAATTAGTCTTTTGAAGGCCTAGGAGCCTGGAATGGAGTCTTACTTAATAAGATGACCCTTTGGGTCGTCACAATAGATGATGATCACTTTACTTTCTTAGTTGATGAATGGTGTGATGTGTCATGTAAGGAGCAAATGGCTATTGTTTAGCGTTACGTTGATAGAAGGGGAAGTGCGATGGAGTGATTTATGGGTATTTTTCATGTTCGTGATACTACTGCATTGTCTCTAAGGAATGAAATTGTTAGTTTACTTACTCAACATTCTTTAAGTCCATTTTCTATACGTGGACAATGTTATGATGGAGCAAGAAACATGCAAGGTGATTTAAATGGTCTTAAGATCTTAATGCAAAAAGAAAGTAGAGGTTCTCATTCTATTCATTGTTTTGCCCATCAACTTCAATTAACTCTTGTTACGGTACCTAGAAGATGTGATGAAGTACAAGAACTTTCATTATTGGTTTTCGATATATTGAATATGGTGGGAGCTTCTTTCAAGCATAGAGCTGAACTTCGTGAATCTCAAGCAGAAGAAATAGAAAAGGCATTACGTAAAGGGGATATTAAAGCTGGTAAGGGTTACTCGACGGGGATCCCACTATAAATCCTTTAATAATTTTATTCTTATGTTTGACCCTATTGTTGATGTTCTTGATGTTATTGCTGTTAACACACGTTTTGAAGAAAAATGTAAGGCAAAGGGATATCTTAAAGCATGTTTAACATTTGAAGTTGTCTTCATGTTGCATTTATGTGATGATTAGAAGGGTCATCTTGTGTAAGACTCTATTCCGGGCTCATTAGCCTTAAAACATTATTTTATTCACCTCGATTTGCGTGTGTAGTCCGGGCAAAAATCCGGAAAGCCTTTATGTGGAAATTTGTGAAATAAAATTTTTGAGATTCAAAAATGATTTTTAGTTGACTTTGGTCAACGTTTTGAGTAAACTGATCCGGACCCATGTTTCAACGGTACCGAAAGGTCCGTAATCAAATATGGGACTTGGGTGTATGCCCGGAATCAAATTCCGAGGTCCCTACCTCGAGAAATGAATTTTTGATAAACATTGTTAGACTGAGATTTAAAGGATTTAAAGAAATTGATTAATGTTTGAACTCGTTGGTATCGGGCCCGTATTTTGGTTCTGATGCCCGGTACAGGTCTATTATAATGTTTAAGTCATGTTTGTGAAATTTGGTAGAAACCGAAGTTTATTTGACGTGATTCGGACGTCCGGTTGAGAAGATAGTAATTTTGAAGTGTTCTTCAGAAATTCATGAGTTTTGATGCTAAATCCGTAGTTTTAGGTGTTATTTTGGTTATTTGATCGCACGAGCAAGTCCGTAGGATATTTTAGACTTGCGAGCATGTTTGGTTTGGAGCCCCAAGGGCTCGGATGAGTTTCGAGTAGGCTACGGAGTGTTTTGGAATTGAGAAAATTGTTGGTGTATAATGGTCTGCAGATCTGGAAAATGCGAGGTCTGGCTCGCAAATGCAAGCCTTGCATTTGGAAGAATATTCGCATTTGCGAGCAGGGGGAGGGGACTGGGTACTTCGCAATTTTGAAGGAAAAGGCCGCATTTTCGAAAGTCCATCGTTCACATTTGCGGCTGGGACTTCGCATTTGCGATGGCAGTAGAAATGCGAAGGGTTTGCATTTGTGATACCATTCTCGCATTTGCGAGCTTCGCAAATGCGAAGCTCAGGTCATCAATGCGACATCTGTAGCTGATAACTTTGGACTTAGATGAGATTTTTCATTCATTCTTCACTTTTTCGAACCCTAAACCTCATAGGTAAGTGATTCCTAACTAATTTCTTTCAATCGTTTACATCTTTTTACAATATAAACCTAGAATCTAGGATTTTCATAGTGGAATTAGGGATTTTTGGGTAGAACTTAGGAATTTAGACCTCGAATTGAGGTCGGATTCCAAAACCAAATGTACATCGGGCTTGGGGGAGAATGGGTAAACGAATATTTGTCTGAACCTCGAGTTTGGACCAAGCAGGCCTATGGTCGATTTTTTACTTTTGTTGAGAAAACTTAGGAAAACTATAATTATGCATTAAAGTTGATTCCTATAGCGATAACTGATGATGTTAAAAAATTATGATTACATACGAGTGGGTTGGAGGTGAATTTCAAAGGAAAAGTTGTACTAGAGCAGTGACTGGCTTGCGAAATCGAGATAAGTGTTGTGTCTAACCTTAGCTTGAGGGAATAGGTATTGTATGATTATTTGCTACATGTTTTGTTGTTGAATACGATGTATAGGTGAGGTGACGAGAACCTATACGTTGTGGTCGAGTCATAACACGTGAGTGAAAGTCCATTCTTGCTATTCTTGTAGTCTTAAAGCCTTTTACCTATGCTTATCGTTGCTATTGAAATGTTAGGAGAATTGTATCTGGTTCCACCGAGATGGATAACATTGCGAATATTTATTCAAGGTTGAGAGGTTAAATTGTGAAGGTAATTATTGATGAAATATTGATTTCTTTGTGAAACCTCTGTTTATCAGTTGTTATTGACTCTGTGAATGGTGAGGAAGAGTGTAAATCACGAAGGGTGATGTCGTGCATAATTTATTTATATTGTGAGGAAGAGTGTAAAGCACGAAAGGTGATGTCGTGCATGATTTATTTATATTGTGTTGAAGAGTGTAAAGCACGAACGGTGATGTCGTGCATAAATTATTTATATTGTGAGGTTGAGAGTAAAAGCACGAAGGGTGATGTTGTGCATTCTTATTTATTATCTGGTGAGGATGAGAGTAAAAGCATGAAGGGTGATGCCGTGCATTCTTATTTATTATTTGGTGAGGTTGAGAGTAAAAGCACGAAGGGTGATGTTGTGCATTCTTATTTATTATCTGGTGAGGATGAGAGTAAAAGCATGAAGGGTGATGCCGTGCATTCTTATTTATTATTTGGTGAGGTTGAGAGTAAAAGCACGAAGGGTGATGCCATGCATATTTCCTTTCTATTTTAGTTGCTTAATTTGTTTGTTGATCACTATTTATTTCCGTCTCTCATTTTTCTCACTCCTTATGCTGAAATCCCCCACTGCATGTCCCCTTCCCATTATTTGTTGTTTTTTTCTTTATTTGTTGTTATTTCAAATTGCATGATTATAGTGTTCAGGTTTTATGTGGTGTCCTGTCCTAGCCTCGTCACTACTTCGCCGAGGTTAGGCTCGACACTTACCAGTACATGGGTTCGGTTGTACTGATACTGCACTCTGCACTCTTTCTGCAGATCCAGGTTTAGGTCTGAACTGATTTTTAGTAGTAGCCGACTTCATCGTAGGAGACACGAGGTAGATCTGCCGAAATCCGCAGATTCCTGGAGTCTCTTCCTTATTATTCAATTGTTGTTTTGTTTAATTCATAAACAATTATACATTTGCTTTCAGCCAAATACTTGTAGCAAACTCTTAGTAGTCTGTGAGTTGTGACTCCAGATTCATGGGTAGTTAGACATATCAATATTTTTGCAGTATTATTCTACGACTTTTACTCTTTCGTTTAGTATTGTGTGTTGAATGGTAGCGGATTCTCGTATAGTTTTAAATGTTCTATGTTAAAATCTCAAATGTTGGCTTTCCTAGCAAGGGCAGCGTTAGGCACCCTCACGGTTCTGACAGTGGGAAATTGGGTAGTGACAAGTTGGTATCAGAGCACTAGGTTGCCTAGGTCTTACAATTCACGTACAAGCTTAATAGAGCTTGAGGGATCGGTACGGAGACATCTGTACTTATCTCCCAGAGGCTATAAAGTTAGGAACAAGTTCACTTTATTTCAACTCTGTCGTGCGATTCTTGTTATCCCAATACTGATTGAACTCTTTTATTTTTATTCTCTCGCAGATGGCGAGAACACGTACCTCTTCTTCCGCTGATCAGCAACCAGATCCTCCAGCAGCAGCTCCTATGAGGGGCTGAGGCCGAGGTAGGGGCAGAACTCAGTCCAGTGCTCAGGCAGCAGCTCTAGCTGCGGGGCCTCAAATAGAGCTCGGTGGAAAGGATCCAGCCCAGACCGTTCCGGCAGGACCAGCTCAGGTCCCATAGGGGTTTATTGCTACCCCATTGCTTCAGGATGCCTTGGTCTGACTAGTGGGCCTTATGGACAGTGTAGCCCAGACTGGCGCATTCCCCGTGGCAGCAACCGTATCTTAGGCTGGAGGAGGAGCCTAGACTCCTTGTACCCACCCTCCGGAGAAGATTACTCCTCAACTTCAGACCCCAGCTGCCTATCCAGTTGGGGTAGTTCAGCTTGCTGCAGCACCTCTCGTTGATGGGACAGATATGTCCTCCAATGTTTTGTGGAGATTGGATAGGTGTATCAAGTTTTTCCCTGTTCATTTCAGTGGTGCCACTTCAGAAGGACCCCTAGGAGTACCTTGATAATTTCCATGATGTTCTTCGGAACATGGGTATATTGGAGACCAATGGGTCGACTTCGCTGCTTTTTAGATGACTGATTCCGCCAAGAAATGGTGTAGTATGAGACTCACTTAGGATTATCTATTGACTAGAACAGTTGGGTCGCCTGCTCTCACTTGGGATCAGTTTTCACATCTCTTCTTGGAGAAGTTTCTTCCTATCACTACTAAAGAGGAGCGCCGTCGTCAGTTCGAGTGTCTTCAGCAGGGCAACACGACCGTTACCCAGTATGAGACTCGCTTTGTGGATTTGACTCGTCATGCTACTCTTTTGATACCCACATAGAGAAAGAGGGTCTTGTCAACCTATCAAGTTGCAGATGGCTAAGGAGATGGGGAGCGAGATCTCCTTCCAGGATGCGGCCAATGTGGCCCGACGAGTTGAGATGGTTCTTGGATTGGGAGGTTAGGGGTTAGACAAGAGACCTCTCCATTCCGGTGGATTCAGCGGTGCCTCATCTGGAAGCGGGGTTCTTTTGGTAGAGGCCATTCTTCCAAGTCATTTAATTCAGCACTTCAGGCATCCCGTGGTGCCCCAGGTGGTCTTGGCTCTTACATGCCTTATTCTGATCAGCCAGATCCTATCAGTGCACCTCTTCTTCAGAGTTTTCAGGGTGGTTACACTGGTCGACAAGGTCAGTTTGCCGGCCAGCAGTCTCAACAGCCGAAGTCTTGTTATACTTGTGGTGACCCGAGGCACATTGCTAGATATTGCCCTCGCGCGTCGAGTAGTTCTCAGTATCAGGGTTTTTGTGCCATGGTTCTGGTACTAGATGCCCCACCACCTGCCCAGCCAGCCAGGGGTAGGGGTCAGGTAGCCAGAGGTAGGGGCCAGATTGTTAAAGGTGGAGGCCATCCCGCTAGAGGTGGAGGTCCGCTTGTCAGAGGTTCGCCTAGAGACATGGTTCAGGGTGGTGGGGCCCATACCCGATGTTATGCATTCCCAGCCATACTCGAGGCAGAGTCCTCCGATGTTGTTATCACAGGTACCATTTCAATTTGCAATTGAGATGCTTCAGTTCTGTTTGATCTGGGGTCTACTTACTCTTATGTGTCATCTTATTTTGCTTCGTATTTGGTTGTTCCCCGTTATTCCTTGAGCATCCATGTATATATGTCCATGCACGTGTGGGATGCTAGTGTAGATCGTGTATATCGCTCGTCTGTGGTCATTATTGGGGGTCTTGTGACTAGTGTAGACCTTTTTCTTCTTGATATAGTTGATTTCGATGTCATATTGGGCATGGATTGGATGTCACCTTATTATGCTATATTGGACTGTCACACCAAGACAGTGACATTAGCCTTACCGGGGTTGCCTCAATTAGAGTGGAGAGGGACTCCTAGTCATTCCTCCAACAGGGTTATTTCTTATACAAGGGCTCATCGCATGGTCGAGAAGGGGTTTTTGGCCTATTTGGCTCATGTCCGCAATTTTAGTGTTGAGGTTTCTTCTATAGATTCGGTGCCTGTTGTTCATGAGTTTCCCGAGGCATTTCCTACAGACCTGTCGTGGATGCCACCCGACAGGGATATTGACTTTTGCATCGCTATGGCTCCGTGCACTCAGCCCATTTCTAATCCTCTATAACGGATGGCCCCACCAGAGTTAAAGGAATTGAAGGAACAACTACAAGATTTACTTGATGATGGCTTCATCAGACCTAGTGTCTCGCCCTGGGGTGCGCCGGTTTTGTTTGTGAGGAAGAAGGATGGATTGACGAGGATGTGTATAGACTACCGGCTGTTGAACAAAGTCACTATCAAGAATAAGTATTTGTTGCCAAGAATTGATGATTTGTTTAATCAGCTTCAGGGTGCCAAGGTGTTTTCAAAGATCGATTTGAGATTGGTCTACCATCAGTTGAATATTAGGGCATCCGACGTCCCTAAGATAACCTTTCGGACGAGGTATGGGCACTATGAATTTCTTGTGATGTCTTTTGGCTTGACCCATGCCCCCGCAATATTTATGGACTTGATGAACCGGGTGTTCAAGTCTTATCTGGATTCCTTTGTGATCGTGTTTATTGATGACATTTTGATATACTCCCGCAATCGGGAGGAGCATGAGCAACACCTTCAGATTGCGCTCCAAACCTTGAGGGACAGTCAGTTATATGCTAAATTTTCAAAGTACGAGTTTTGGTTAGATTTAGTCGCTTTCCTGGGTCACGTCGTATCAGCAGAGGGTATTCAGGTGGATCCTAAGAAGATAGAAGCAGTCAAGAACTGGCCTAGACCAACTTCAGCCAGGGAGATCAAGAGCTTCTTGGGTCTGGTGGGTTATTACCGTCGGTTTGTGGAGGGGTTTTCATATATAGCAGCCCCAATGATTAAGTTTACCTAGAAGGGTGCCCCATTCAAATGGTCGGACGAGTGTGAGGAAAGCTTTCAGAAGCTCAAGATAGCCTTGACTTCAGCATCGGCATTGGTATTTCCATCAAGTTCAGGATTTTTGACGGTATATTATGGTGCCTCCCGCGTGGGGCTCGGAGCAGTATTGATGCAGAAGGGAAGGATGATTGCATATGTGTCTTGACAGTTAAAGGTTTATGAGAAGAATTACCCGGTCCATGACTTAGAGTTGACAGCCATTGTTCACGCGTTAAAGATTTAGAGGCATTATCTTTATGGCGTACCGTATGAGGTTTTCACGTATCATCACAATCTTCAGTATTTGTTCAAGAAAAGGATCTCAATTTGAGGCAGAGGAGATGGTTAGAGCTAATGAAAGACTAGACGTCACTATATTGTACCATCCGGGAAAGACCAATATGGTGGCCGATGCATTGAGTAGGAAGGTAGTGAGTATGGGCAGCCTGGCATTCATTCTAGTCGGCCAGAGACTGCTAGCTTCAGACATTCAGACTTTGTCCAATCAGTTCATGAGGTTGGATATTTCAGAGCCCATCTGTGTTCTAGCTTGTACAGTCGCTCAGTCTTCCTTATTCGAGTGTATCATAGATCGGCGGTATGAAGACTCTAATTTGATGGTCCTTAGGGACACAGTTCGTCATGGTGATGCCAAGCAGGTTACAGTTGGAGATGACGGTGTTTTAAGGATGCAAGGTCGAGTATGTGTGCCTAATGTTGATGGGCTTCGTGAGTTGATCCTTGAGGAGGCTCACAGTTATCGCTATTCTCTTCACTCGGGTGCTTCCAAGATATACCAGGACCTGCGGCAGCATTATTGGTGTGGAGGATGAAGAAGGATATTGTTGCTTTTGTGGCTCTGTGCTTGAATTGTCAATAGGTGAAGTATGAGCACCAGAGACCCGGTGGTTTGCTTCAGCAGATAGAGATTCCCGAGTGGAAATGGGAGCGTATCACTATGGACTTTATTTTTGGACTCCCACGGACTCAGAGGAAGTTCGACGCCGTTTGGGTTATTGTGGATAGGCTGACTAAGTCAGCACACTTCATTCCGGTGGCAAGTACATATTCTTCAAATCGATTGGCAGAGATTTATATTTGGCAGATCGTTCGCCTTCACGGTATGCCCGTGTCTATCATTTCTGATCGAGGTACGCAGTTTACCTTGCACTTTTTGGAGGGCAGTACAGCGTGAGTTGGGTACACGGGTTGAATTGAGCACAACATTCCATCCTCATACGGACGGGCAGTCCGAAAGTACTATTCAGATCTTGGAGGATATGCTCCGCGCCTGTTTAATTAACTTTGGAGGTTCTTGGGATTAGTATTTGCCTCTCGCAGAGTTCACCTACAATAACAGCTACCAGTCGAGCTTTTAGATGGCTCCCTACGAGGCCTTATATGGTATACGGTACAGGTCTCCAGTTGGATGGTTTGAGCTGGGAGAGGATCAGTTGTTGGGTACAGACTTAGTTTAGGAGGACTTGGACTAGGTCAAGATTATACAGGATCGACTTCGTACAGCTCAGTCCAGGAAAAATATTTATGCCGACCGTAAACTTCATGATGTGGCATTCATGGTCGGAGAGAGGGTATTACTTCGGGTATCGCCCATGAAGGGTGTTATGAGCTTTGGGAAGAATGGCAAGTTGAGCCCTAGGTATATCGGGCCATTTGATATCCTCGAGAGAGTGGGGGAGGTAGCTTATAGACTTGCATTGCCTCCAGGGTTATCCAGCGTTCATCTAGTATTCCATGTGTATATGCTCCGAAAATATCATGGTGACCCGTCCTACGTGCTAGATTTCAGCTCTGTCCAATTGGACAAGGATTTGACTTATGAGGAGAAGCTGGTAGCCATTCTAGACCGGCAGGTTCGTCACTTGAGGTCAAAGAGTTACCCTTCAATTTGAGTGTAGTGGAGAGGTCAGCATGTTGAGGCAGCTACTTGGGAGTCCGAGTCGGACTTGTGGAGTAGATATCCCCACATGTTCGCTAGTTCAGGTACTTTTCTATATCCGCTCGAGGACAAACGTTTGTCTTAAAGGTGGAGATTGTGATGACCCAAAGGGTCATCTTGTGAATTAAGACTCTATTCTGGGCTCCTTAGCCTTTAAATATTGTTTTTACTCACCTTGATTTGCGTGCGCAATCCAAGCGAAAATCTGGAAAGCCTTTATGTGAAAACTTTTGAAATAATAATTTTTGAGATTTAAAAATGTTTTTTAGTTGACTTTGGTCAACGTTTTGAGTAAATGGACCCGGACCCGTGTTTCGACTATCCCGGAAGGTTCGTAGTAAAATATTGGACTCGGGCGTATGACCGGAATCGAATTTCGAGGTCCTTAGTTCGAGAAATGAACTTTTGATGAAAATTGTTAGTATGAGATTTAAAGGATTTAAAGAAATTGATTAATGTTTGAACTCGTTGGTATCGGGCACGTATTTTGATTCCGGATCCCGGTACAGGTCAATTATAATGTTTAGTCATGTCTATGAAATTTGGAAGAAATTGGAGTCTATTTGACGTGATTCGGACGTTCGGTTGAGAAGATAGTAATTTTGAAGTGTTCTTGAGAAATTCATGAGTTTTGATACTAAATTCATAGTTTTAGGTGTTAATTTGGTGATTTGATCGCACGAGCAAGTCCGTAGGATATTTTTAGACTTGCGTGCATGTTTGGTTTGGAGCCCCGAGGGCTCGGGTGAGTTTCGGGTAGGCTACGAAGTGTTTTGAACTTGAGAAAACTTACTGGTGTGTACAGGTCTGCAGATCTCGCAAATGCAAGCCTCGCATTTGCGAAGAATATTCGCATTTGCGAGCAGGGGGAGGGGACTGGGTACTTCGCAATTTTGAAGGAAAAGGCCGCATTTGCGAAAGTCCATCGTTCGCATTTGCGACTGGGACTTTGCATTTGCGATGGCAGCAGAAATGCGAAGGGTTCGCATTTGCGATACCTTTCTCGCATTTGAGATACCTTTCTCGCATTTGCAAGCTTCGCAAATGCGAAGCTCAGGTCGCAAATGCGACATCTGCAGCTGATAACTTTGGACTTAGACGGGATTTTTCAGTCATTCTTCACTTGCTATTCTTGTAGTCCTAAAGCCTATTACCTATGCTTATTGTTGCTATTGAAATGTTGGTAGAATTCTATCCGGTTCCACCGAGATGGATAACATTGTGAATATTGATTCGAGGTTGAGAGGTTAAATTGTGAAGGTAATTATTGATGACATATCGATTTCTTTTTTAAACCTCTCTTTATTAGTTGTTATTGACTCTGTGAATGGTGAGGAAGAGTGTAATTCACGAAGGGTGATGCCGTGCATAATTTATTTATATTGTGAGGAAGAATGTAAAGCACGAAGGGTGTCGTGCATGATTTATTTATATTGTGTGAAAGAGTTTAAAGCACGAACAGTGATGTCGTGCATAAATTATTTATATTGTGAGGTTGAGAGTAAAAGCACGAAGGGTGATGTTGTGCATTCTTATTTATTATCTAGTGAGGATGAGAGTAAAAGCATGAAGGGTGATGTCGTGCATTCTTATTTATTATTTGGTGAGGTTGAGAGTAAAAGCACGAAGGATGATGTCGTGCATATTTTCTTTCTACTTTAGTTGCTTAATTTGTTTGTTGATCACTGTTTGTTTATGTTTTTCGTTTTTCTCACTCCTTATGCTGAAATCCCCCACTGCATGTCCCCTTCCCATTATTTGCTATTTTTTTTCTTTATTTGTTGTTATTTCAAATTGCATGATTATACTGTTTAGGTTTTATGTGGTGTCATGTCCTAGCCTCGTCACTACTTCAACGAGGTTAGGCTCGACACTTACCAGTACATGGGGTCGGTTATACTGATACTGCACTCTACACTCTTTGTGCAGATCCAGATTTAGGTCCGAGCTGATTTTGAGAAGTAGCTGACTTTATCGCCGGAGACACGAGGTAGATCTACCGACGTCCGTAGATTCCTGGAGTCTCTTCCTTATTATTCAATTGATGTTTTATTTAATTTATAAACAATTATACATTTTCTTTCAGCCAAATATTTGTAGTAAACTCTTAGTAGTCCGTGAGTTGTGACTCCAGATTCATGGGTAGTTAGACATATCAGTATTTTTGCAGTATTATTCTATGACTTTTACTCTTTACTTTAGTATTGTGTGTTGAATGGTAGTGAATTCTCGTATAGTTTTAAATTTTCTATGTTAAAAATCTCAAATGTTGGCTTGCCTAGCAAGCGCAGCGTTAGGCGCCCTCACGGTACCGATGGTGAAAAATCGGGTTGTGACAATTTAATGCATACAGTTTTAGCAATCACAAATAAGCTTAATGCAGTCTTTCAAAAGAAGGAGCAAGATATTGCAAATGTCATGTTATTTGTTGGAGTGGAAACGGATCAATTGCAAACATTGAGAAAGAAAGGTTGGAATTCACTTATTGATGAGGTATCTAAATTCTTTATAAAATATGATATTTTTAAACCTAAATTTAATGAGCTTTATGTTATCCCTGGAAGATCACGTCATAGAGTTTCTGAGTATACTGTTTTACAGCACTATCGTGTTGAGGTATTTTGTAAAAATATTGATTGGCAATTTCAAGAACTCAATAATCGCCTTGATGAGGTGACAACTGATTTTCTTCTTGGAGTTGCTTGGTTGAACCAAATTGACTTTTTTTCCAATTTTGACATTGAAAAGATATTGCGATTAGCTGAGCTATATCCCGATGATTTTGATAAATATTCTATGGTCGACCTTCGCTTTCAGCTTCAGAATTACGTTGTTGATGTCTGATATCATGATAAAAGGTTTTCTGGTCTTAGGGGACTTTGTAATCTTTCCATAAAACTAGTGGAGACAAAGAAACATGGGACTTATCCTCTTGTTTTTCAACTTGTGAAATTTGCTTTGCTTTTGCCAGTTGCTACTGCTACAGTTGGGAGAAATTTTTCGGCAATGAAGTTGATTAAGACCAACTTGCGGAGTCAAATGGATGATGAGTTTTTGAGAAGTTGTTTGGTGCCTTATATAAAAAAGGATGTATTTAGTCTTATTCCTAATGCGGCTATTATGAATACCTTCTAAAATATGAAAACTCGACGAGGAGAGTTGTAGTAAGGTAATTATTTTTATAGATATGATGTCGTTATTATATTTGTTTCTTTGTCTACTTTAAATGTCGACACAATTTATGAAAAATCCTGCGTACGCCCCTGAATTGGTGGAATTGTTATGTCTAAAAAATTTTGAATAAAGGTTTAAATTTACACTCAACTTTAAACTATGGTTTAAAATTACTCTCAAGTTGACAAAAACTAATTTTTTTTTTCTAAGAATTAGTGCAATACTAGATAAAAAATTTAATAAATTTTGTAGTTCAATTTTGAATCATATAGCGGCAAACAGGAATGTGCATAACTTGGTAAATACTAAATTATTGTAATAAAACTAAAAGAATTGGTACTTAGTATCCAGTATTTTTAAATTTGGTATGATATTTGCTTCAAATTATAAAAAAGTTAGGTATCAGCTATGGTATTTTGTATTTTAAAAAGTAATACTTATATATATATATATATATATATATATATTATACGCATATTATTGATTATAACACTAAGTTACATAATAATCCTTTTGATATTCATGTTGAGGCTGACAATAAAGCCCATGTACTTTTTTAGAAACTAGGTATATTGCAGATGTTGACTCTGATTCTCTAGGTTGTCACGATTTTAGAGTATGTTTTACTTGTGTATTGTTATTGCATCTGTTGGATTAGTTCTTATTGTATTTCTAAGTTCAGTAATTAAATCTATATAAGTAACAAAATATTTTTAATGATTAAATTCATCTTGTTATGTACTTTTTCTCTATATGGGTTGATAGTTTTGAACAAAACATTTGTCAACAGTCAGGTGATCTTAGAGAGCTTTTATCTTTGTATTAGTGAGCACTTTAATTAAGAATATTCAGTCTATGACTGTACGCACTAGGTAACATTCAAGTCAAACAAATCAAAATTATCGTATCAATTAAACTAAAAGCGAAAGGAGAAAAGACGAATCATACCGAATTTACTTAGGTATGATATTGGTATAGAATTTTAAAAAATTAAATTTCAAAAATATCGAACCGAATTGTCTAATATAGTAGCGTATAGACCGAAGAACACCCCTAACAGCATATGTATTTTCTCTTCTATAGATATATTCTTATGACTTGTAAAAAAAATATAACAAATCTTACTCATATTTTGATATATTTTTTTTATATTAGTGCTTATTAAAGTGTTATTCCATCAATCGAGTGGATCACGATGCTACGAATTTGAGGTCATTTGATTGACACATAAGTTATGCAAAGATTCTAATGTAGCAATTGTAATCATAAATTATAAAAAGAATTTGTGATGTAAAGATAATTTCTTTATGTCGTTTGTTTCATTATAATAAGAATTAGATATAATATACGTAATTTAAACATGTGTTCTAAAAGTTAGGAGGATGTGTAGTCTTTTTATTTGTCAAAGTCATATTTTGTTAATACATGTATAAACTTATATGTATAGTCATGTATAACTTGTGCAGGCAAGAAGAATAGCAACTAACAACTGCACGAAAATGTTGAACTTTAAAATTATAATACCCTATGCATCAAATCGACCCTTTGCATTTTAGTAGAAACTTTTAAATAAATATGTTTTTGCTTTTTTGATTTTAGAAGAAAAAAATAATTTATTGGAACGACTCGGTCGGTCGTTTTGAGTATTTTATCCTTGATCCCCTATTTATTGCCTCATCTATGTTGTATTATGGTTATGTGACTTGCCAGGGGTGTTTGGTTTTGGAGCGAGTGAGTTTCGGAGTGAAATGGGACACTTAGTCCCTAAGTTGGAGACTTAAGTTGAAAGAGTTGATCATAGTTTGACTATTGTGTAGACGGCTCCGAAATGGAGTTTTGACGGTTCCAATAGCTCTGTATGGTGAGTTTGAACTTGAGAGCATGTCCGGATATTGATTTGGAGGTTCGTAGGTCGTTTCGGCTTGAATTGGAGAAAATTAGGAAGTTGAAGGTTTGGAAAGTTGAGAAGTTTGACCGGGAATTGACTATACTGGGGTCGGATTTCGATTCCATGAGTTGGAATAGGTCGTTCATGTAATTTATTACTTGTGTGCAAAAATTGAGGTCAATTGGAGTTGTTTTGATATAAATCGGCATTAGTTTTGGAAGTCGGATGTTCATAGTTACAATAGGCTTGAATTGGGTCGCGATTCGTAGAGTCGATATTGTTTGATGTGATTTTTATCCTCGGGTAGGTCCGTTATGTGTTGAAACTTGTTGGTATATTCGGACGGGGTCCCGTGGGGGCCCGTGTGTGAACGGGGATGAAATCGGATCATTTTGGACCTTGGTTGGGTGATGAACTTGTTGCTGCTTTGGTGTCATCACACCTGCGTAGGGTTTGGCTGCAGGTGCGAACATGCATGTGCGTGAGGTTGATCGCCGAAGCGGGGGGCTATGGGCTAGGCAGTGATCGCAGATGCGAGGTGCTTTCAGCATCTGCGAGCTCGCAAGTGCGAGGAAATTGGTCGCAAATGCGGTTGTAGTCATGAAGGACTGGGGTCGTAGAAGCGGAGGCTGGTACGCAGGCACGAGTGCGCGAGTGTGCCTAGGTTCCATAGGAGAGGACGCGCAGGTGCACATGTTTCTCCGTAGAAGCGTCCTTGCCCGACCTTAGTTGGAACCGCACCTGTGATGGATTTTTCGCAGGTGCGACATTCCGCCTGCAGATGCGAAATCGCTGGGCATAAAAGGGCTTACGTCGAGAGTTTATTTTATTTTCATCTTTTGGACCTAGAGATATTAGTTTGTGGTGATATTTAGAGGGATTTTCAAGGAAATCATCGGGATAAGTAATTCTAGCTCGGATTTGGCTATATTACTTGAATCCATTGTTATTTTCATCATTAATTAGTGATATGAGTTGAAAATTTTGCAAAACATTTTGAAAACTTCTTAGACTAAATTTTGGGTATTTAAAAGGAGATTTGAAGTCGGATTTGAGTAATTTTTGTATGGTTGGAAACGTTATCGAATGGGTGTTCGGATTTTGTAATATTGGTCGGGTTTCAAGACGCGGGCCCAGGATTTATTTTTTAGTTGAATTTTTATTTCTCGTTAAAGATCGTAACTTTATTGTTCGGAATAGGTTCCTATAGTTTATATATGGTATGAAGTTATTTTGATTAGATTCGTGTCACGACCCTAAATCCTAACAGGTCGTGATGGCGCCTATCGTGAAACTAGGCTAGCCAACCATCACATTACTATGCATTTGTTCCGTTATAGTAATTCACAATTCAATAATAAGCAGAAAACATAGCATAAAATAATTTATTTAGTCTTAGCGCCCCAATAATAGTCTAACAACTCTAAACAAAAACCTCCCAAGACTGGAGTCAACATGGTCATAAGCATCTACGTATAAAATAACTCTACTAATATCTCAATATAATCTAGGAATGAAGTACTAAAACTAAATAAGGAAGGGAAATGAAGAAGTTGTGGACGCTGGACAGCTACTTCAAAATCCCGTGAATTGCTGCTACGAACAAAGACAACTACTGCTCCGGACCGTCACCTGGATCTGTGCACGGAGGCACAGGGAGTCTTTATGAGTACGCCAACTCAGTAGTAATAAAAATAAATCACAATCTGAGAATTATAAAACACACAGTACAGATACACCAATTCACAAAGCCAGTAAAACACCAAGTCACCGGATAGTATTCATCAAATACATGAGTTCAAAAATCAGTTTCCAGAAATCCTTTGAATCAAGTGTAATATCAGTATATCTCAATAAAATTCTCAGTAAAAACCAGCTTGAAAACGAAGTAAATCATAGTTCGAAAACTCGTTAAAAATCTTCATAAAACTGCCCCTCGGGCCATAAACATTTCTCGTAACAATTTCTTTCAGTATCATCCCATCAGGCAACCTCACAATCACTCTGCCCATCAGGCAACCTCACAATCACTCTGCCCATCAGGCAACCTCACAGTCACTCTTCCCATCAGGCAACCTCACAGTCACTCTACCCATCAGGCAACCTCACAGTCACTCTCCCCATCAGGAAACCTCACAATCACTCAGTATAAGCCCCGTGGGCATCACTCATTAGGTACCTACGCTCACTAGGGGTGTGTACAGACTCCGGAGG
Organism: Nicotiana undulata; assembly: GCA_005239495.1. NCBI lineage: Eukaryota > Viridiplantae > Streptophyta > Magnoliopsida > Solanales > Solanaceae > Nicotiana > Nicotiana undulata. The sequence goes on from ML275711.1 coordinate 69,796, forward strand.
GGCTCCTACAACCCCAAGCGCTATAACAAGCCACATCATGGCATAAATCACTCACAATATTGGCCAGCAGCCACACTCATATCATAACATCCTCACAATATAGGCCAGTAGCGTAACTCAGTCAGACACTCTCAATTTACCCTTCAGGCCATAAATATACCGGGTTATCGACCCAAAAAACAGTGTTCCATTTTCAAGAAATAGTATCAAAATACTTTGAGTGTCAAAACAATTATCAAGAAAAGACTGAGTGAAAATCATAACATATCAGTGAGGAAAATAGTAAAAACAGCCCCCAAGGGGTAAACAATTCGGCACTAGGCCCCAAACATGGCTTACAGCCCAAATCATATCAAAATATATCAATACTAATAAGCATAGGCTTAGAAATCGGTTTCGCAACTCAATAGTTGACTAAATAGGGAATATATCTCCAAAGTTTCAACCTTTGCATTCCAAAACCCGTGAAAGGGTGCATAGTCCGGGGTTTCATACCCTCAGGACAGGATTTAAAGACATTACTTACCTCAAACTAGCCCAGAAACGATTCCGCAATACGCTTGCCTATCGAATCAACTCCTGAGCACTCCAAATCTATAAAGATCAGACCTTTATCATCAAATTATGCTTAAGGAACGAATTCCAATTGAAAAGTATTGATTTTAAGCACAAAAAACCCGAAACCGGTCAAAACCCGACCCCCGGGCCCGCGTCTCGCAACTCAGAAATTTTTATACAAAAATGTTTTTCATCATCTCACGAGTCTGTACATATAAAGAACGCTAAAATCGGAGTTCGTTTGACCCCTCAAATCGATCCCTAAAGGTCTCATAATCTCAAGCCCTAACCCACATTTTACTACTGATTTCCATGAACTAAACATTGTGATTATGTTCCTTAATCACCTATAATCAAGTTTTAAGGTCCAAAATACTTACCTCTATGAAGCACGATGATTTTCCCTCTTTAAAATCGCCTCAAAAGTTTCTTCCCGTTCAAACAATGGTGTAAAAAGGGTTAGTGGTCGCGGTGGGTTTATTTTATAACTGCCCAGATTTTTACTCTCCGCGACCGCGGTCAATCACACGTGATCGCACAACACAATTCTCCCCTTCTCCGCGAGCAGGCCTCCTAATGCGATCGCACAGTGTCTTTTTCCATCCAACCCCACGCGCCCAAACTCCCTTGTGCGATCGCACCCCATGCACGCGATCGCACAGCATAACTCTCCCCTTCTCCGCGATCGCAGACCTCCTATCGCTATCGCACAACACAAAATGTGCTTGCCCCAAATTAACTCTCCGGGATCGCAATGAAGGAATTGTTGTTGTGCAAAAACCAGAAAACCAGCAATCTATTCAAGTCCAAATAAGTCCGTTAAATCACCCGAAATCAATCCCGAGCCCCTTGGGACCTCAACCAATTATACCAACTCGTCATATATGATCATTCAAACTTAGTTGCACTCTCAAAACACTAAAACTAACATCAAACCACCAAAATCACATCAATTCAAGCCTAAGAACTTTGGAATTTCTAAAATCCACCAACGATGCCAAAACTATTCAAAACAACTCCGATAGCCTATTTTCCACTGCCGACCAGAAATCACCAAGAACTAACTTTCGCCAATTCTAGCTTAATTCTACACCCGACATCACAAAATTATTATGAACACACTCCTAAGTCCCAAATCACCTAACGAAGTTATCCGAGCCATAAAATCCAAATTCCGATGTCGTTTACCAATAAGTCAACTCTCAGTTGACTTTTCCAACTTTAAGGCTATTTTTAAAGACTAAGTGACTAAACTCTCACTACAATCATTCCGATTTCAAGCCTACCAACTCTAAAACATCAATAACAGTATAACCAAACTATGACAAGTCAATGACAGTAATTATAATGCAGGTTCTACGTAACGACAGACCGGGTCGTTACAATTCGAGTCGTTCAGAGTTAGATAATCGAGGGAAAGGCTTACTATTGGATTGATTTAGCGTATTTTGAGGTAAGTGTCTTGCCTAAATTTGTGTGGGGGGACTAACCCTTAGGATTGGTATTTTGTTTTTTGCTAAATTATGATATGTGAAAGCCGTGTCCGCAAGGTGACGAGCGTGTACACGAGCTAGATGTGGTAATTGACCGGTTTTAGCTACGTAGATTCTCTTTATGCCTTTAATTGAGTTACCATAATATGTTATATTCATCATAGTTAGTCTATCTTCACATGCTTTACTTGTCTTATCTCTTGCTTGTTAATTGTCTTTACAAGTTTAATTGAAGTTATTAGTTTCTCTATTTGTCATTCATTATTTAACCGTCGAGTTCCTTTCTTGAAGTAGTTATTTGGAAGATCTTATTTTGAAATTGGAATTGAGTTATAAAGGTCGTGATTCACATTGAGGAAAAGTTTTAAAGGTGTGAAATACCATTCTTTATGAGTTATTCACTTTCGGTTATTATTGTTAAGACTCTTGTGCATATTGTGGTTGAGCCATGGTCTATTTATTCTGGAAACACTATTATTGTTGATTTCTTTGGCAATATGTGATATCGGGCGCTTGAGGTCTAATTTGTGATATATTGTGATATTGATACACATACGCTTGTTGCTAGTAACGGAACTACTTGAAGCTGCACGATGTAATAAGATGGGCTAAAACAGGGGATGTTATTTCGGGAAAAAATATTTTCAAAATTAAATGCAAGGCTCCCGCGGTGATATAAGGAAAGATTGTGAATTGTTTTTTGATATGAGACTACGAGGTTGTACCTCGGTAGTGATTCTTGTTGATACTTTCTATTACATCACTTGTATTTTGGTTGCTTTGTTACCTTGGCATATTATTCCTTATTTTCTTTCTTGATGCCTTATTGCCTTAGTTCAGTGTAGCTATTCTTGGTATATTTCTTCATTGCTTTATTTTCAATGTTTATCATTATTACATTGTCATATACTTGTTCAGTTATCTTATTTATTCTAGTAGGGCCTTGACCTAACCTTGTCACTAATCTACCGAGGTTAGTCCTGGCACTTACTAGGTACCGTTGTGGTGTACTCATGCTACGCTTCTGCACATCTTTTTGTATAGATCCGGGTACCTCTTACCTGACCAAGCACCAGTAAGTTGAGTTCAGATTTGGAGACTTCAAGGTATACATGCCGGCGTCCGCAAGCCTCGGAGTCACCCTCTATCTAGTTCTGTTTCATTTCCTCCTTTTTATAGATATTTTTGTAGAGCTTGTGACATGATATCATCGGATTTTGGGGAGTTTGTTTCTATTGAGTTGCAGAGTTGTTTTATGATAGTTGTTGAGTTATTTGAGAGTTTTATCATTATCTCATTATATTCTGCATGTAAATTTGGCTTACCTAGTCTTAGAGACAAGTTACCATCACGACAACCTATGGAGAAAAATTGGGGTCATGACATTTACTCTCTAAACTGCATATAAACATATAAAGAAAATCACCTAATGCTTCCTCCCTCTTGATATCTGAATGATAGTGTCACGACCCAAATCCCATCATAGGTCATTATGGCGCCCAACGCTACCTCTAGGCAAGCCAACAACTTAACCACACGTTAATCAATAGTTCATAATATATTTTATAATAAGTGATGAAATAAATAAGCGAAATTCTTTCTATTTTTATAGAAAAGTGCTAATATAATATTAAAAGTTCAAACGTGGTCGAAATATAAATTTAAATATCATTACAGAAATACAATCAAGAACGAGAATCTAAATCCCCAAAACCCGATGACACAAGTGAATGAGCATCTACTAGGAAGTAAACTACTACTACAAGATCTATCTGGAACATAAAATTGACATGATATAGTAAAAGAATAAGACGGGACTCTGCGAGCAGCGGATCGTAATGTGGAGTGCAGCTCACCACAAAATCTCCTCAGTAGTTGTGGCTATGCGCCAAGATGATCACAAAATGTACATGTCTCAGTACCTGCACAATTAGTGTAGAAATGTTGTATGAGTACGTAAATCGACGTATACCCAATAATTATCTAGCATAATCTCGAAGAAGTAGTGACGAGGGATCGACATCGACACTTACTATTCGTCCAATAAATCAAGTACAGTAAAGGTATAGAGGTATGAAGCACGACGAGTAAAACAGTAACCACACGCGCGCACACGCACACACACAAACTATATGTGTGTATATATATATATAGGGACACATACGTAACTCGATCCTCAACAGAAAAGTAAACATGAAATCCTCAAATACCCAATATTACCGCGGATGGAATGTATGTCAGGTCAATAACCACTAAAATTTCATGTCTCAAGTCAGATAGATTCAGAGATACGCTGACTCCTTACCGAATACTACGCATGATTCTTCCGAAGCGAACGACCCGATCATATAAGAGTAATGGCACGATATCGTATCGTGGCGTACAGTCTGATCCCATTATAATAGTGTAAACTGCCGAGTTCGTAAGGCCAGATCCAAGGATGCATCTCATAATATACTGCCAAGGCAAACGGCCCAATCCCATAATGGTACAGCTGAGACGTTCAGCCATATCCCGTAAGAATAGTGAAACTTTGATGGGTCACTGGACCTACTCACGAATATATGTATGGGTTATGAAATCAAAAAAAAATACGCACAATACAGGAGAAATCCGTAATAAAGTACAATTTCCGCAATTAATCAAGTGTCATATGAAGTATCTGGCATAGCAAAGTTCTATACCTTACTCAAGTCTAATCTCAGGCTAAAGTATAAATTAAAGCATTTAATTAGGCAAGCATAACTCAAGTAGTACAATTAAAATTATATACAGTTAAAATTGACCACGCCCGATCTCATGGGCTCGAGGGTCTGCCTCAAGATTAAGTCCATATCGAAACAAGCTCGAGCTCAAAGAACACAAAGACTAAAGAATATAGATCGGGAAAGATCGACATCGAATAACAGGTTAACGATATATCCGCAATCGACCACAAATCTCAGTGGGAATCTCGGGATTGGCAGAACCATTAACGGTTATTGATATCAATCGTGTATTTTGTTTCCAAAATTAGAGTTATACCTTATATAGGATTCATCTACTATATAAAGAGGAACCATGTTCATTTGTAAGCATCCGATGAATCACCTACGCAATTACTGAGAAATAATAAACACTCTGCTCTTTTACTTGCTTGAAATCTCATACTGTACTTATTGTTTTCTTGTTGTTCATATTGCTCTTGACACTTGATATCGAGCCTATCTCAAATTGAGACCGATAACTTGCAAACGGCACTGGTTTGACCCATTTCAATCGTTTAATTCACTTATTTGTTTATTTATTCAGCTATTTATCAATTGGCATTGAATCGGATCACCTATCCTTATAACCACATTACAAGTTTAATTGTTACTCGTATTTCGAGGTAAACAGTTTGGCGCTCACCTGGGTATAAGGATAATAGTGATTGTTCAGTGCTAATTCTGGTATAACACACTATTTTACACTTGTTTCTTGTCAAGAATTTATGTTCAGGTTAAATCATGTCAAACTCACAAAACACAGCTACACATGGTGACAACGGCCTCGGACTCCACGGACAAAACGAGAATGTTATCGCTCCAGGAATCGAGGTGTCATAGGCTAACCTCGGAGGAGCACCGCCCCCTAACCCGGTTCATGTCAGTTCGCATGTTGCTCTAAGTACGGATTTAGACGCAGACCCCGAAGGAAGTGTGCGCAGAGAGGGTCGAACTGACGGTCGAGGTACACAGGGAAGAGGAGACGAAGGTGTCACTCTTCAAGTTATATTTGAAATGCTGCAAGCCCAACAAAACGCCATTGCTCAGTTGCAAAATCAGTAGAGGACACCGAATAGGGTCGAATAAGAGGCCACTCGTCGTACCGAGCCAGTGCCTGAAAGATCGGGTAATAATACTTCGACAACTAACCTTGCAATAATGAGGATGCTCGAGGATCTTACTAAGAGAATAGATACGGGAGAAAAGAAAATTGAGGCCAATGACAAGAAGCTGGAAACTTATAACTCTCAAGTTGATCAAATATCGGGGGCACCACCGATCTTAAAGGGAATGGACTCCAAAAACTTCATGCAAAAACCTTTCGCTCAGAGTGCAGCTCCGAAACCTATCCCAAAAAAGTTTTGTATGCTCGATATACCTAAATACAATGGGACCTCTAACCCAAATGAGCATGTTACTTCTTATACGTGCGCCATAAAAGGAAACGATTTGGAAGATGAAGAAATCGAGTCAGTATTGCTGAAGAAGTTCGAAGAAGTTCGGAGAAACTCTGTGGAGATACTATCACTTATTATGATATGCTTGAAAAAACGTTTACAACGTTTCATGCTTCCAATATGGTCTTGCAATAGCAATACCGAGAGAAAGGTTTCAAGAAGTACTCAGAATTGATTTCTCTTCTCCTTGTGGCTGAGCGAAATAATGACTTGCTCATGAGAAATCACGAAAATCGACCCACTGGGTCTACACCATTTCCTGAAGTGAATGAGGTGTATTCTCATTATGCCAAACGTGAGAAAGGTCGTGGCCCTATTAATGGTCGTGGTCGTGGCCATGTACAAGGAAGAAATTTTCCTAGTGTTAATCACCCTCCAAAGAAAAATAACCACCAAAAGTGGAAAGGGAAATATGAGAAGCCAAAGGCAAATGGTTCAGAAACTGAATGTTATCGTTGCGGTGAAAAAGGCCATTGGGCAAAAATTTGTCGTGTACCAAGACATTTGGTTGAGCTTTATCAAACATCTCTAAAGAATAAAGGCTCTGAAGCCAATTTTGTCTCAGATAATGATTTTGACATCACTCAGTTAGATGTGACAGATTTCTTTGAGCACCCTGATGGAAAAATAGACCACTTGATCGGTGATGGATCTGTGGTTAAAGATGATTGAGTAGTTTAATTTTTATATTTATTTATTCGTAGTAGTTAGTGAATAAACATCATGTAATCATTGTTCTTTACATAAATAGTAGTCATTAGTTTTATTTTTATTTTTATTTTTAAAAGTATTAGTTCGTTTTATTAAATACAGCTCTAGTGTCATGTTATTTCTTCACCACCTAATAATATTTTGGAATCATATATTACATAATACACTAATATGCTATTATATCATAATGTAGTTATACTGTCAGTTTTACCCAAAATTGTTTGAATTTTTAATGACGTGCTTGTTGTCAGTTTTACACAACAGTACACCAGTTATCACTATTATAGTTATTTACCTTTCAAGAGTTGCAGTCCTAACAGTAGTCATTGGGTGCGCATAATCTCGTTAAGTTATTAGCTACAGTCATAGTGAATTAAGCAGATCAAACTTCCAGTGATTCAACATCCCAAAAAAAAAATACAAATTTACTCATTTTCAAGTCCGATGAATATGAGTTTGATTTCAACGAAATTTATAAAAAGAAGACAATAGAAGAAGGGATAATACCCAGAATCGGAGATCAGAAAAATGCATTGCAACATAACTTTCTGAAATGGAGTTGGGACCAATTTTTCTTCTCAATTCTTTTTCCCTAATTGAGGCTCTCTCTCTCTCTCCCTTATATTTGTTGTCCTTTGTGATGATAGTATTACGATTTACATTGGGTTTATCAATATATTAGCTACAGTAAAATACTAATATTTATTTGTATATTTCTTTTGTATGTCAAACCATGGGAAGCAAATATGGATAACTCACAAAGCAAACTTGGATCAAAGTTTAATTACAAAAATATTTGTTTAGTTGATTCATGTACGACACATACAATATTCAAAGAGAAAAAATATTTCTCCCATTTAAGTATGTGTAAGGCAGATGTTACTACAATTTCTAGTAGTAGTAAATTAATTGAAGGCTTTGGAAAAGTTACTATAACTCTGCCTAAAGGAACAATACTTATCATAGAGAATGCAATGTTCTCCTCCAAGTCCAAGAGGAACTTGTTGAGTTTTAAAGATATCCGTCGAAATGGATATCATATTGAGACAATAGATGAAAATAATCTTGAATATCTCATCATTACCAAGAATGTCTCTGGCCAAAAGAGGGTTATTGAGAAGTTCTCATCTTTATCTTGTGGCATGTATTGGACAAGAATTGGTGCAATTGAGGCACATTCTATTGTAAACCAAAATGTTACTGATTCCAATACTTTTGTACTTTGGCATGATCGATTGGGACATCCTGGATCAATTATGATGAGATGAATTATCGAAAACTCAAATGGGCATCCATTAAAGAATTTAAAGATTCTTTTACATAATGAATTTTCTTGCACTTCTTGTTATTAAGACAAGTTAATTATAAGACCATCACCAACAAATGTTGGGATTGAGTCCCCTGCATTTTTGGAACGTATACAAGGGGACATTTGTGGACCTATTCACCCATCTAGTGGGTTGTTTAGTTATTTTATGGTCTTAATAGATGCATCCTCTAGATGGTCTCATGTGTGCCTATTGTCATCTCGCAACCTCACGTTTGCAAAATTAATGGCACAAATAATTCGATTACGGGCGCAATTCCCTAATTCGATTGCGGGCGCAATTCCCTGATAATCCAATTAAGTCTATTAGACTTGATAATGCTGCTGAGTTTTCATCCCCAAGCATTTAATGATTATTGCTTATCAACTGGGATAAAAGTGAAACATCTTGTAGCTCATGTTCACACTCAAAATGGCCTTGCAGAGTCTTTAATTAAACATCTGCAATTGATAGCAAGACCGTTACTCATGAAAACGAGGTTTCCCACTTCTGTTTGGGGTCACGCCATTTTACATGCAACAATGCTAGTTCGTCTCAGACCGACAAATTATTATAAATATTCCCCGTTGTAATTAGTTTTGGGTCATGAACCTAATATATCCCATTTAAAAATTTTTAGATGTGCAGTATATGTGTCTGTAGCACCATCATATCGCACCAAAATGGGTCCCCAAAGAAGGTTAGGAATATATGTTGGGTTTGAATCGCCCTCCATCATTCGCTATCTTGAAACATTAACGGGGGATTTATTCACTGCTCGATTTGCAGACTGTCGATTCGATGAGACAATTTTCCCCAACTTAGGGGGAGAAATTGGTGAAACCAAACGGGAAATTTTGTGGAAAAATCCATCATTATCTCATCTTGATCCACGTACCTCTATTTGTGAAAAAGAGGTGCAAAAGATTATCCATTTGCAAAGAATAACAAATCAAATGCCAGACGCATATATGGATTTGAAAAGGATAACAAAATCACATATCCCTGCAGAAAATGTTCCAATCTGTATTGATGTCCCTACTGGACAATCTTCTAGTGTCATAGCTAATGAGTCATAAGCACGCCTAAAACTTGGCAGACCATTGGGTTCTAAGGGTCGAAATCCTAGAAAAAGGAAAATAAATGATCAAAATGACACTACGAAAGAGTCTCATTAAGAAATCCAGGATTTAATGAATTCTGATATTCATGAGGAAACCACTGAGCCCGAGACTCAAGAAAATAAGGAACTATCAATAAATTCAATCGATATTGAGATAAATTTGAATCAATTGGATATAGTGGTGGATTATGTCTTTGCATATAATGTTGCATCTAGCATTATCCAAGATAGTGAAGATCTTGAACCTCAATCTGTTGGAGAATGTCGACAAAGACGTGATTGGCCAAAATGGCAAGAAGCAATCCAATTAGAATTGAATTCACTTGCGAAACGTGAAGTTTTTGGGCCTGTAGTCCAAACACCTAATGGTGTTAAGCATGTTGGCTATAAATGGGTCTTTGTACGCAAGATGGATGAGAAAAATGAGGTACAAAGATATAAGGCACGCCTTGTTGCACAAGGATTTTCAAAAAGGCCTGGTGTCGATTATGAAGAGACATATTCGCCTGTTATAGATGCTATAACGTTCAGTTATCTCATTAGTTTTGCTGTCCATGAAAAACTTGACATGCATTTAATGGATGTGGTTATCGCCTACCTTTATGGCTCACTTGATAATGAGATATACATGAAAATTCCCGAGGGATTTAAAATGCCTAACGCACATAATTCAAAATCCCGGGAAATGTTTTCAATCAAATTGTAAAGATCTTTGTATGGTCTAAAACAATCAGGATGTATGTGGTATAATCGTCTTAGTGAGTATTTATTAAAAGAAGGTTATATAAATGATGTCATTTGTCCATGTGTTTTTATAAAGAAAACAATATCGAAATTTATTGTACTTGCCGTATATGTTGATGACATAAACCTTATTGGGACTCCTATAGAACTCCAAAAGGCAATTGATTATTTAAAGAAAGAATTCGAGATGAAAGATCTCGGAAAGATAAAATTATGTCTTGGTTTGAAAATTGAACATTTGGCAAACGGAATTTTTGTTCATCAAGCTACCTACATAGAAAAGGTACTGAAACGGTTTTACATGGATGAAGCACATATATTAAGTACTCTGATGGTTGTTCAATCACTTGATGTGAATAAGGATCCATTCCGACCTCAAGAAGAGAATGAAGAGCTACTTGGTCCTGAAGTACCATATCTTAGTGCAATCGGTGCACTAATGTATCTTGCCAACACTACAAGGCCTGACATAACTTTTCAGTTAATGTCTTGGCAAAATATAGCGCTGCTCCTACATGGAGACATTAGAATGGAATCAAACATATATTACGGTATCTTAAAGGGACTACCGATATGGGCTTATTTTATGGCAATAATTGCAGTCCCGATCTTGTTGGCTATGCCGATGTTGGGTATTTATCTGACCCGCATAAGGCTCGATCTCAAACAGGCTATGTATTTACATGTGGAGGTACTGTCACATCTTGGAGATCGACTAAGCAGTCAATCATGGCTACTTTATCTAATCATGCTGAGATAATTGCTATTCATGAAGAAAGTCGAGAATGTGTGTGGTTGAGGTCTATAACACATCTTATTTGAGACAAATGTGGTTTGAAGTGTGACAAACTACTCACGATTTTGTATGAAGACAATGCAGCATGCATAGCCCAATTGACGGGAGGATTCATAAAAGGAGATAGGACAAAGCATATTTCACCAAAGTTATTCTTCACACATGATCTTCAGAAGAATGGTGATATCAAGACACAACAGATTCGTTCAAGTGATAATATGGCTGATTTGTTCACAAAGTCTCTACCAACGTCAACCTTCAAGAAGCTAATACACAAGATTGGGATGCGAAGGCTCAAGGATGTGAATTGATGCTCTCATCTGGGGGAGTTAATGCGCGTTGCACTATTTTTTCCTTACAAGGTTTTGTCCCACTGGGTTTTCCTTGCAAGGTTTTAACGAGGCAACCAAAAGACGCATTTCTAAACATGTGCACTCTTTTTCCTTTTTAGAATTTTTTTTTCCCATTGGGTTTTGTTTTAGTTAAGGTTTTAACGAGGCACATTATCTGTTGAATAGATATTCAAGGGGGAGTGTTATAAATAGGATTCTATTTAGAGTGAATGTCTATCTTTTAGAGAGTTCTACTTTGTGGATAAGTCATTTTTCCCCTACAAAAAAAAGGGGTCTTACCCCATTGTAAATCACCCCAAAATTCAATAAAATTTTCCTTTCTCCCTTTCTCTGCAATATTGTTCTTGTTTTTTTATTGTTTCATAACACTTTTATTTTACTGAAATTCATATACATATCGCAAAAGGAAACTATCCATAAACAAAATCATAATCTAAAATGTCCAACTAGTAACATAATTAATTTTGTAGAGTACCGAAAAAAAGCTACAACATAAAAATTTCTAGAATATCTCATCAAACTAATGTTTAATCAACATTCACATGTTTCTAAATATTATCTTCACTGATTCCATATGCTCTTTCCTCATTTGATCCACCTACAAATGATGATAAATAAAGTTAATGTCTTTAAAATATATGACTAAAGAAAAAAAATATTAGCAATGTGGGTTGTGTGCTTTTTACTATGGTTCACATAATAAGAAAATATGGATTGTAACTTCTACATCAGTTTGCCAAGACAGATTAAGAACTAACAAGTTCAAACATGAAACAACTTTCAACTTCACGAATATCCTTCCCTCCCAAAGCAATATAACTATACAGAACTAATTTTAATTCACAAATAAGAAAATGATGGAACGAACAATTTTAATTCCCCCTCTAGAGAAAGGCCCTGACAATACATTTAATCGAACATCCTATTGCAAGGCCTTAGGAAGCAGCATTTCAGGTCTAGTGCTTGAAAAATCCAAACCTATTTAATTTTACTATAGATTAGATAAAATATTCACATTAAATCAAAAGGCAGATAAGAAGAGACATGAAAATTTAAATTTGCCAGCCACAAACTCTGGCATATTTATAAACGTGAAGGCAGTCATATGCAAGCATGGTGGCTTAAATAAGAATTTTAAGAAGAGGCAGTCTCTCTCTCTTTCAAGTCATTTTATTTTTCCCCTCTTTCAAGAATTTTAATTCTCCATGAGCGCATTGAGTGCATCAGAAATTTTGTACGATACAAAATTGGGTCTGCTGCTACATCCTGCAATACTTGTGTCATTCTGCAATAGAATGATGTATTTCAATTTTATACACGAATATTATAAGTATTTAGATGGAACTCAAAGTTATCGTATAGTATTTAGTAATGAATATTACCCTAAGAAAGTACTCATGAGTACCAAAAGCTAGCCTACAGTTTCTAGATCTTAGAAATTTAACTTCTACACCTATGTTAGCGATACAAGTGAAGAGAAGCAATAAGACACAAAAGTAAGAGAAGCATTAGATAAGTCACTGAATTTCGTTTTGAATTATAATTGCATCAGTCAAATATAAGCGGTTTAAAATTTTAATGTATACAAGCACTTACTCTTGGTCAGCCGAATTAAAGTTCAACCAAAATTGCAAACTTGCACAGTATGAGCAAGTGCTGAAATACTGTAGATTGTGGTGTAGAACAGCGCAAGCATCGGTATAAGGATCGAAGCGTCAGTAATATCAGGGGCATCATCGACCCCATGAAGCTATCTTGGAAAGGATCACCAGCGCTAGATCCTCCGCCGACTTCAGGGGTCTTAAGCCTTTGGGCCTACCTTATTGCTTCTTCAGAAAAGACCGGCATTTAAGGCAATTGACCTATTGTCATGGTCCCGAGCGAATCGCTCGAGGCGCTTTGTCCAATCTTCTGGGTTTCGAAGTCAGCCCTTCCCGTTGTAGAAGTTGACGATCGAGAAATCACCTCAACCTCAGGATACCTGGGCTCACCCCTGATTTCTTCTTCGAAGTCTCCTCGATGCGAGGCTCGGTTATAGCGGGTGGCAGCTCGGAATATGAGGTGACCTCAATGGCCTTCCGAGGGAGAGCTATCAACGCATGGGTGTCTTCTTCTCCCTCGTCCTGGTCTCTCAACTTTTGGATCGTGTCCGCCTCGAGACTGACAGTTTTTCTCCTCACCCTTCGAGGTTTGGGTTTGGAAACCTCGAATTGCGAGAGATCCTTTCTCTTCTTATCCTTTTCCTGCCTCGGAACCGGGGACTTGGCTTCGCCTCCTTTACTTGAAGGCCTCATATTGGCATCTTGGTCAAACCTTCACTGTTATGCCCCGCAGTATTACGTCGATGTTATGCTCCGCAGTAATATATTACGATGATATTACTCTATGCAGTAATATATTACGATGATGTTATGCCCTGCAGTATTACACTGATATTACGCTCTGCAGTATTATACTACGATGATTTTACACCCCGTAGTATTAAACTACGACGATGTTACGCCCTGTAGTAATGTACGTAGAATTTTTCGTAAGATAATTGACATCAGTTCAAGGACAAGATTATTTGGAGATTATAAGTATTATGCTATTTCAAACAAGTGACGAGTAAATTTGTGAAGGTTAGAGGGTAAGAAAATCGTAGAAAATAAATTTTGTTGAAGTTTGAAATTTTGAGATAAAATACGGTCCAAACTACAATATCCAGTATTTATGAACTAGTGACATACAATGTACTACATGATCATGATAGAAGGATGTATAAAGTGTGTTAAAAGAAATTAGTATTTTAAGTAATTTGAGATAATTCCTAATTATGTGAATAAATGAATAATTATTGGTTAATGGAGATTAGCAAATTAATTAAGGAATTAATTAAGACATTATGGGAGAAGAATTGAACAACTAACGTGGCAGCAACTTGAAGTCAATCAAATGACTCTTAAAGTATGTTGCAAAGTGGCATTTTAAGAGAATAATTGTTGCTTAGTCATTCCCTAAAGTGGGGCCCACAACCAAAAGCCTTAAGCCAATCTTCCTACGTCAATATTTACTATATTATTATTATGGAATAATGGAGGTATACGTGCTAGGAATGGACTTTAATTCAACATGGAATGGAAACATTGTTTCTTCAGTAAGGAAAGTGTAATCAAATTCACCAAAATGGACTTGTTCTACATCTGCCAAGTATGATCTTCAACAAGAAATTCATGTGAAATTATATTGTGTAATCGTAACGAGATTTTGTGATTCTAAGAGAGCACGGTACAATTTTTCCTAAGAATATTATACGGATTTTTCCCTACTTCAGGTATGTTAAGGCTATTCCTTCTTTTTTTTGGCATGATCTATACGACACAAACGAAACGAGCAAATGCACAATTCCATAAATGACTTTATTCATAGAAATACTAGAGATGCTTATGTTCTTGATTCATATTATTCTATCATCTGTTCATCGGTCTCAGAAAATACATAAGTTTATAAAGTTTATTTCATGATATTAATCAAAGGCATAATGGTTTTATGACACTACGAAAGATTTTATTGACGTATTTCTCATGCATTGCATTCATTTATATTGACCCGTGACCAGATGGGGTTATATACGCGTATATATGTATGTATATATATATGGGATATGGGAAGATGTTACGGCGTTATATACGCACCACAACCTGATCAGCTGGTATACGTTGATGATTTTCCCACAGTGGCCGAAATGATATGATGGGATGCCCTCGGAGGCTTTATGATGTTATGAACGCATATAACTATGCATGGCATGACATTTATATGCATATGCATGACATTATAAAAAATGAAATGATTCACAGAGCTATGCAGATGTACATGTCGAGTCTTTACTCCATGTTTCTCTCATGTCTATTATTTACTGATTTTCATTCCTTACATACTCGGTACATTATTTGTACTGATATCCAAGTAGGCGATCAGCTCAGCGGAAGATGTTGGTGCACTTCATTTGCTACGGAGTTTCTTGTTTGGTAAGTATTATTTAGATGTGTATTGTTTGGTATGGCGGGACTCTTTCCCAACCTTTATGACAATTATGTATCCTTAGAGGCTTGTAGATAGATACCATGTACGTAAAAGATTGTATGGCCTTGTCGGCCTATGTTCAGTGTATGAGCGGTTATTTTGGTCTTAGAGGCCCATATGTCTTATGTATAAGTTGGTATTACATGTTGTATTCTACCTATTTCACGGCAGCCTCTCCGGATCAGTTATCTGTGGTAGTATGATACGAAAAGATATGTTATGATGGTACTCGGTTGAGTAAGGTACCGGGTGCCCGTCGCGGCCAATCGATTTGAGTCGTGACAAAAGTGGTATCAGAGCAGTTCTTTCTTAGGGAGTCTATAAGTCGTGTCTAGTAGAGTCTTGTTTATGGGTGTGTCGTGTACCACACTTGTAAGCAGGAGGCTACAGGGCATTTAGGATTGTCACTCTTTCTTCTTACTCTAGATCGTGTGGTAGAGCTCAGTTGTAAGAACTCAATTTCCTAAACTCTATCTTATTCATAATACGACGATGCCTATATCCAGAAAGACGGTTGGTAAGGGATTGAATACGGTTGTGTGAGAGTTGAGTCAGAGGAACTCGATCTTGCATCATGTTTATGATGAGTAAATACAAGGTCTCCAGCAGGTCATGTGTGTACTAAGACGTGTGAGCTTCTAGAAAGGAACCTTAAGGCAGGAATAACTATCCACCCATATGGTGAAAGGCAATGAGAAATTCAGAAGATAGATACAAGTTTTCAACAAGTAAAAGAAGCAAGATGAAGAAGGGTATGAGGTACCCAGTTAATGAAGATTATCAGTATTTACAATTCAGGCAGAGGAATATAAACATGTTAGCAGGAAAATAAGAAGAAAGTTAATGAAGCATTATGAGTAAGATGTGATACATGGATGACAACGGTAGATCAAAAAGTTGACAGTATTACAGAGTCCATAAACAAGGAAAGGAAAATACGAGAGGTAACAGGCCTTGAGGCAACAAAATAGTATAGGTCATGAAGTCACATCCTCATTTCGAGAAATAAGCTCGTGACTCTAACGTAATTATCAGAAGGAAAAGTTAGACCCCATAGTAATAGAAATTAGTGTGGATTTGTGAACAAGATAAACTAAACATGAATTAGGGACTTGCGATTTTGGAGTATACATATATGTTAACAATCATACAGCCGTAGAAGACTCCGGTATAAGTTAAAAGTAGGGAGGTCATGAAAGAAATAGAATATACGATGCAAGATTTTAAGGTAGTAAGGTAAAGGTAAACAACGTACAAGATACTCAAATGCAGAAGGTTGTGAATAGTCCTTACTTCAAATAGAAGGCTAGAAGTGCGGGGATTCAATATCCAGGAATGATAGCGACACATATCTTCCAGTCGATGATTTCTAGGTAACGAGAGGTCCAGTTAAGAAAGTAAAGAAGAGTTAGAGATGATGTGATGTCTCGCATGATGTTCTAAAATAACACAAGGAAATATGTGGCGCAAGCAAGTTGAAGGAAGATTCTGAGTAGTATAAATAGATATGTATAGGTCACAAGCTAAAGTATGGTAAATCAACAAGGTTTTAGGAAGACAGGAGTAAGGATAAGAAAGGGCAAGTGAGAAGGTGACGAGAATGGATAAGTCCTCAAGATTAAGCCCATGAAAAAAAGGGAGTTGATGGCTTCTCTAAGCTATAGAAAGCTCAGTATAGCCTGAATGAACTCAAAGGAGTTACTAATCATAAGTAGAATTTAGAAGAGATGGAATGTTGCCCTAATAGTATAATAAGGGTGTAATTGTGATAGATAAAGGATGACGTTTGGGCCTTTGATTGAGTAATGATTTGAAGAAGAAAAAAGAAGGGATTCATGAATTGTACGGTATTAAAATACCCACGTAAGTGAATCACCTTGGGATGCTATAGAATACGGTTATTGAAGTACAGTATCGCCGCTAAGTGGATCAGGAAAATCACTTTGAATATTCCTTGATGCAACGTAAGCCCTAGTGGCAAGGTATTACGTAAGAAGTTCCAAGTTATCAGTGGTATATTGTAGATCAATATTGAGGCGAATCAACAATGGGTGGAAAAAAGTCACAAAGTATGAGATGAGATTAGGTCGTCATTCTTAAGATGAGCAGTAATGAGGAAGCATTAAAGGACTTAGATTTATACATATGGGATAAGCAACTAGAGTAAGCTGGGATTTTGTAGCAGACCTCAGCAAAGATAAATTAAAGTAAGAGTTATGGCAGTAAATTCATACGAATGGCTAAACGGACCTATGCGATAAGATATAGCAATATTCGTTAATTCAACAAAGTAACGAGCGAAGAACTTCAGTATACTCATAGATGCCCAGAAGGACATCTTATCAATCTCTATATATGAAGACTAGAGATTGGGAACACTTACAAGGTCAGAATTGTACATGCTGCATGATGGAAGGTAGCAATAGTTACGAGATTGGAAGAATTCTGACTAGAAGTCGTTGTGTGAGAAGGAGTCCTAAGGGGGGAATGCCATGGACTTTGGATTTATTCACAAAACAGTCGCCTAGATGGAAAGGGAAGTTCTAAAGTATTCGAAAGACATAATTTATGAAAATGATAAGTGCATCAGTCAACATTCGAGGACGAATGTTCCAAAGGGGGTAATGATGTTACGCCCCGCAGTATTACGTCGATGTTATGCTCCGCAGTAATATATTACAATGATGTTACTCTCTGCAGTAATATATTACAATGATGTTACGCCCTGTAGTATTACGTCGTTGTTACGCTCCGCAGTGTTATATTACGATCATGTTACACCCCGCAGTATTATATTACGACGATGTTACACCCTGCACTAATGTACATTGAATTTGTCGTAAGATAGTTGACATCAGTTCAAGGACAAGATTATTTGGAGATTATAAGTATTATGTTATTTCAAATAAGGGACGAGTAAATTCGTGAAGGTGAGAGGGTAAGCAAATCGAAGAAAACAAATTTTGTCGAAGTTTTGACATTTTGGGACAAAATACGGTTCAAGCTATAATACCCCGTATTTATGGCCTAGTGTCATACAAGGTACCACATGACCATGATAGCAAGATGTATAAAGTGTGTTAAAAGTAATTAGTATTTTAAGTAATTTAAGATAATTCCTAACTATGTGGATAAGTGGGTAATTATTAGTTAATGAGAGATCAGCAAATTAATTAAGGAATTAATTAAGACATTATGGGATAAGAACCGAACAACTAACAGGGCAACAACTTGAAGTCAATCAAATGACTCTTAAGGTATGTTGCAAAGTGGCAATTTAAGAGAATAATTGTGGCAAGTGGGGACCACAACCAAAAGCTTTAAGCCAATCTTCCTACATCAATATTTACTACATTATTATTATTATGGAATAATGGAGGTATATGTGCTAGGAATGGACTTTAATTCAACATGGAATGGAAACATTGTTTCTTAAGTACGGAAAGTGTGATCAAATTCACCAAAATGGACTTGTTCTACGTCTGCCGAGTACGATCTTCAACAAGGAATTCATGCGAAATTATACTGTGTACGGAAGAATCAGATTCTAAGAGAGCACGGTACAATCTTTCCCAAGAATATCATACGGATTTTTCCCTACTCCAGATATGTTAAAGTTATCCCTTTTTTTTCTTTTGGCATGATCTGTACGACATAAACGAAACGAGCAAATGCACAATTCCATAAATGACTCTATTCATAGAAATACTAGAGATGCTTATGTTCTTGATTCCCCATGTGTCATATTATTCTATCATCTGTTCATGGGTCTCATAAAATACGTAAGTTTATAAAGTTTATTTCATGATATTAATAAAAAGCATAATAGTCTTATGACACTCTGAAAGATTTTATTGACGTGTTTCTCATGCATTGCATTCATTTACATTGACCCATGACCAAATGGTATTATATAGACATATATATGTATGTATATGTATATGAGATATGGGAAAAAGTTATTGCGTTATATATGCACCACCACCTGATCAGCTGGTATACGTTGATGATTTGCCCACAGTGGCCGAAATGATATGATGGGATGCCCTCAGAATCTTGATGATGTTATGAACGCATATACCTATGCATGGCATGACATTTATACGCATATTCATGACATTATAAAAAATAAAAAATAAAATGATTCACAGAGCTATGCAGACGTACATGTCGAATCTTTTACTCCATGTTTCTCCCAGGTCTATTATTTACTGATTTTCATTCCTTACATACTCGGTACGTTATTTGTACTGATGTCCCTTTTTCCTGGGGACGCTGCGTTTCATGCCTGCAGGTCTCGATAGACAGGTCAAGAGTCCTCCAAGTAGGCGATCAACTCAGCGGAAGATGTTGGTGCACTTCATTTGTCCCGGAGTTGCTTGTTTGGTCAGTATGATTTAGATGTGTATTGTTTGGTATGGCGGGACTCTGTCCCGACATTTATGACAATTATGTATCCTTAGAGGCTTGTAGACAGATGTACTGTACGTAAAATATTGTATGGCCTTGTCGGCCTATGCCCAGTGTACGAGTGGTTATTTTGGTCTTAGAGGCTCATATGTCTTATGTATAAGTTGGTATTACATGTTGTATTCTACCTATTTCACGGCAGCCTCTCCGACTCAGTTATCTACGATACTATGATACGAAAAGATATGTTATGTTGGTACTCGATAGAGTAAGGTACCGGTTGCCCATCGCGGCCCATCAGTTTGGGTCGTGACATACACGAGGAAAGATCAGTAATGAAGAAAGCATGCAATCACTTTGGAATACGTACAAATGGATCCTTACCATGGTTCTTGGCCTCCCACATGCCCTTGGACAAATCCCTCCACGCTTGTTCAGCACGAGTCCAAGTAGAGGCGAGCTTTTGGATCCACTCTTCAAAATCGAGCACCTCCTCAGGCATCCAAGGGACAACTGCGTAATTAAAGAGAAATGTTAGACAAAATCAATAGAAACGCAAAAATCAAAGAATAAAAATTCACCTACGCTTGGAATTCCACTCCTCAGGGAACGACATCTTTTCCTTCGGTATTATGTCACATGTCCTCACCCGTATGAATCGGCTCATCCATCCTCGATCTTTATCCGCATCGATGCTCGAGAATAAAGTCATTGTTGATCGACAGTGAAGCTTAATTAGCCCTAGATAGAGTCGAGGCCGGTATAACCGGATAAGATGGTTCATAGAAAACTCCAATACCTCGGGCTCATTGGAGAAGAAGCGCAACATGATCACTATGCGCCAAAGTGAAGGGTGGAGCTGCTCGAGGGTGACTTCGTACCTCCTGCAGAAGTCAAAAATCACTAGGTCGACGGGACGCAGTGTGAAGGGATAAGTGGAAACACTTAAGAACCCCTTCACGTGTGTGGTGATGCTCTATTCAGATGAAGGAATGTGCACCACTAACTCCATTTACAGTCATTCTTCATGACATAGACATAGCCCTCAGTATTCAAACACATGTACATCGACACATGTTCGCATCGTCCCGGCACTGATGAGGGGTTCTCGATTTTAAAGTCATATTTGAGAACGCATGGGTCAGGAACGTACTCATGGGGGCCGGCTCAATCGTCGTCTTATCATCGGCCGACCAGGAGGAAGAAGACAAAGTTTTCTCTTTTTGCGGCATAGTTTTGGAAGTTTTCGCCATTTGTATATGTGTAGAAGACGGAAGAAAGGCATGAAATTGGTGGCTCTGGTAGAAGCAGTGGTGGCATAACTAGAGGCGATGAGGGAGATATGAGAAGAATTAGAGAGTTAAGAGTTTCTAATCAAAGCAAGGTAAAGTTTTAATGAACAAAAGAGGTGGTATTTATAGGCTTGAGATGACGGTTCGGTATCACTAATGGTCGACCGATGACTGACACGCATTGATGGTTTTGGGGAACCGAACCGACGGGATGTGTCGGTCACATCCATCGCTTACATCATGGAGACGATGTCATGATCAAGGTACAGGGGAATCAAGGCTCAAATCGTTTCTTATCATATCATTCTAAGAAACGCGGGACTATCTGTATACGGTTAAAATTGATCACGCCCGATTTTATGGGCTCGAGGGTATGCCTCAAGATTAAGTCCATATTGAAACAGGCTCGAGCTCGAAGAACATGGATACTGAAGAATAGAGATCGGGCAAGATCGACATCGAATAACGGAGTAACGAGATATCCGCAATCGACCACAATCATGGCGGAAATCTCGATATTGGCAGAACCATTAACGATTATTGATAGCAATTGTGTATTTTGTTTCGAAAATTAGAGTTATACCTTATATAGGATTCTTCTACTATATAAAGAAGAACCATGTTCATTTGTAAGCATCAGATGAATCACCTACGCAATTACTTAGAAATAATAAACACTCTGCTCTTTTACTTGCTTCCACTCTCATACTGTACTTATTGTTCTTATTCTTGTTGTCCATATTTCTCTTGACACTTTGATATCGAGCCTATCTCAAACTGAGATCGATAACTTGTAAACAACACTGGTTTGACCCATTTCAATCGTTTAATTCACTTATTTATTTATTTATTTATTCAGCTATTAATCAATTGGCATTGAATCGGATCACGTATCCTTATAACCACATTACAAGTTTAATTGTTACTCGTATTTCGAGGTAAACAAAAATATAGTGTGAGTCTACTTCTTCCCGGATATAATCAAGAACCTAGCGCATGGATACTCGTCACCTCATATGTGCGTAGCTCCCATAACATGTAGCACATAATAAATATAGCACCTACGGGATAAATTCCCTCTTACAATGTTAGTCAAGAGATTTACCTCTCTCAGAAATCCGACAACCGGCTCCAACGCCTCTCTAACACCTCAAATTAATGTCAAATGATCCGAAACTAGTCCAAGAACGTGCAAACCAATCAAAATATATTCAAAGACTCATAATTTAACAAACGGAAACAATTTTCAACTCCACCCAAAAAGTTAACAAAGTCAATCCCCAGGCACACGAGCCGGGATTTCGAAAATTCTTGAAGATAAATATCACTTAAACTCATATAATTTATTCCCAATTTCATGTCCAATATCGTAGTCAAAACTCAAAATATCATTTCTAGGTTTTCTTCCAAAATCGCATAATTTCTTCCAATTTTCATGTTAAAATCCATACATGTCATCAAAATATCATCTAAGGTGGGTTAGAAACACTTACCTTCAATAGGTGGATGAAATAACTCTCCAAAAATGCCCCAAAATCGGCTTCAAGAGAGAAAATGAGATGAAAATGAGTAAATTCCTTATTTGCTAACTATATTTTTCCTAGGTCGTTCCTCTTCGTGGTCGTAGAAGCTCCTTCGCGGTCGCAAAGGCCAACCAACCTCACCTAGAAATCCCTCTTCGTGATCACGATGAACAGCCCTCCAAGACAGTCCAGCCGCATAACACACTGCATTCTAGATTCTCACCACACGAACGCAAATCACACCTAGATCCGACACAGCGATTGCGATCCCCCAGCCGCTATCATGAGTCCTTCTCCGTGATCGCGATGCACACCCTTGACACCAGAAACCAACAGCCACAAAACAAAGAAAATTGGTTTGAAATCATCCTGAACACACCCGTGACCCCCAGGACCCCGTCCAATCACATCAACCAGTCCCCATACCTCATCTAAACTTATTTGAAGGCTCAAAATTCCACGATTAATATCAAAATCAAGAATCGGCGATCAATATCCTTCTCTAAACTTTCAACCCTTCAAACTTTGTCGAATGTGTCCGAATTACACTTATACATTCCGTATGATGACCAAACTTCATGCACAAGTTCCAATCAATATGATTAACCTATCCAAGGTCCACTATAAGTCAAACTTAGCTAATTCAAAAACCTTCAAAAATGTAAACTTCTGACAATAAGCGTTGAATCGCTCCTGGAGAATCCGATATTCAACCCGGACATATGCCCATTTCCCAAGTCCGAAATCACCTTAGTAACCTTCAAATCTCAATTTCGAGATCGTTTACTCAAAAGTCAAAGCTTGGTCAACTCTTATAATCTAAAGCTTCCGAATTGAGAATTATTTTTCCAAATCAACTCTGAACTTCTCGAAAACCAAAAACTACACGTGCAAGTCATAATATATGAAGTGAAACTAACTCAAGGTATCCCACCGCCGAACGACATGCTAGAGCTCAACGATCGTTACAGATAGTCTTCCATAGTCAACTCTAGATTAATTGGCCATAATATGACACCCTTAGATGAGCGCCAAGTAAATCAACAAGCGACACTAAACCTCAAATTTTTTATCAATTTCAATTGTTATTCTGGATCAAAAGTTTAAAATTAAAGTAGGACTATAAAAATTATAAGATGAAAAGACAATGGTGGATAAATAAAATAAAAGAAGAGCACCACATGTAGAAATTTTTTACCCTTTTTCCTTATGCAGTTCAAGAAAAATGGTACAATCATTTTACTTCACACATGTCTATTGTTAGGTCAAATCTTGATACTCTTGATCTAGGCTTTTGACTTATTCACCATTCTTTCTCGACATTTAATTTAGAAAGAGTTTAGAAGTTGTTTCTTAGAAAGGAACTTCATCGATTGACACAATCGGAAGGAAGCTAGCCCAATAAATTCAATTTAATATAAGTGTTCATAGTTTTCAGTTCCTTTATTATCATCTAAAAGAAAAAGGAAAGAGAAAACTAAAGTAAATTTGAAAGATGTTACTCATCATTTCCCTTGAAATCCCAATAATTGTACAATCGAATAATAAAGTTAAATTGGAGATAAAATTTAAAGTATCATGAAAGTTCCCTCTAGAAGAATTAAGAGCTATAACATTCATAAAGATAAGTGAGGCTTGCTTAGAGGTTGAACACATTCACCATTAACTTATCGATCAAGGATTTGAGTCACGCTAGAGGTTTCAAGAAATTGCACAGCCATACAAAGTAGATTCTAGTTGCATTAAGATACTTAAAATTAGGGGTGTCCACAGAAAATCGAATTAAAAATCGATTAAATTTTGATCATAATTGGATTGGATTTTTATTTTAAAAAACCGTTCGAATTTGATTTGGTTTTTGTAACGACCCGGCCGGTCGTTCCGAGAGTTATAGACATGTTTCCCCCATTTATACTTCTTTATGTGTTATTCAACTTTATAATGTTGCATCGGGTTGGTTGTTTCGCGTCTGGAGTGGTTTTGGAGTGGAATGAGACACTTAGTCTCTTATTTAGAATTTTAAGTTAGAAAAGTGAATCGGATGTTAACTAATGAGTAAACGATCTCGGATTTGAATTTTTAAGGTTCGTTTAGCTCTGCTAGGTGATTTTAGACTTAGGGCGTGTTCAAAATGTAATTTGGAAGTCCGTGGTAGAATTAGGCTTGAATTGGCGAAATTGGAAATTTGGTGATTTTCGGCCGGCGGTGAAAAATTTGATATCAGAGTCAAAATAGAGTTTCAAGAGTTGGAGTAGGTTTTTAGTGTCATTTGGGACTTGTGTGAAAAATTTGAGGTTATACAAATGACGTTTGGTAGGTTTCGGCGTCGTTTGTGGAAATTGGAAGTATAGAAGTTCTTAGGGTTGAATCTGACGTTGATTTGGTGTTTTGATGTCGTTTTGAGTGTTCCGAAGGCTCGACTTAGTTTGTATATTGTTATGTGACTTGTTGGTATTATTGGTTGAGGTCCCAGGGGCCTCGGGTGTGTTTCGGATTGTTAGCGGATGGGTTTTTAGTGTTAGAGAGCTGGTGAAAAATCTGTTGGTGCAAGTTCTTCTGGTGTTCCGCACCTGCCGGAAGGGGAGCGCAGGTGCGAATGTCGCAGATGCGGAAAGGGATCGCAAATGCAGAGTTTTTGGGAGCTGAGGAAGGTGCGCAGGCGCGCAAGCTTGGACGCACATGCGAGCCCGCATGTGCAAGACCTGGCCGCAGGTGCGGAGTCTGGGCGGCTAAGTGGATTGTGTAGGTGCGGCGCTTAGACCGCAGATGCGGTCTTGTGGGTGCGAAAAAAGAGGGTCGTGGGTGCAAGATTCCTGGGAAGAAGGTATATAATGCACACTTCGCGAATATTTTGGTATCCTTCACCATTGCTATACGGATTTTGAAGCTTTTGGAGAGTTTTGAAGAGGGAATCAAGGGGGATTTCATTGAGGTAAGTTACTTGAGCCTAATACTCATGATTATGGTAATTTTCAATTGTTTAAGCATGTAATTAGTAGAAATTAGGGATGAAAATGAAGGGATTAGGGTTTGGGAATTGGAGAGTTTGATTTGGGGATTTGAGGGGTCAAATGAGGTCAAATTTTGATAAATTTGGTATGGTTGGACTCGTGAGTGGATGGGCTTTCTAGTTTTGTAATTTTTGTCAGATTTCGAGACATGGGCCCGAGGCCGGGTTTGAACCGATTTTGGGATTTTGGTCTAATTTGATAGTTTTTCATGTGGAATTCATTCTGCTAGCGTATATTGATGGTAATACACTGATTTTGAATAGATTCGGAGCATTTGGAGGCCAAGTCGAGAGGCAAGAGCATCGCAGGCCAGAGTTTTGACCGGTTTGAAGTAAGTAACGATTATAAATCTAGTCCTGAGGGTATGAAACCTTGGTTTTCGTATCATTTTACTATTTTGAGGTGACGCACATGCTAGGTGACAGTCGTGTGGGCGTTCACCATTGGGGATTGTGACTTGGTCCATCTAGTAGCAACTGTAGAGTTGCATATTTTGTTTGAAACTGTATAATATCTATGTGTTTTAGAAAGAATTCCTATAACTTCGGTTAAATGCCATGTTTGGGCCTTGTGCCGGTAATGTTTGGACCCTTAGGGGATTTTCTTACTATCCTCCCACTGTTTTTGATTTGGAATCCGTAATCAGTCATGATTATACCTATTTACTACATTACTCAGTTTTATTACTTTGTTTTGATGCATATGAAAGTTGTTTTGGATTGGGTTCCTTGTTTTTGCTGAAATACGTCGAAGTATGTTTAGTATTGGCCTAGGGCCTTAGTGATTTATGTCATGATTTTGCTTGATATAGCGCTTGGGATGAAGGAGCCCCTCCGGAGTCTGTACACAACTTCAGTGAGCGCAGGTACCTACTGAGTACGAGTGTTAAGTGAATGGGAGGCATGAGTGATGGTGAGGTATGCTCGAGGGGCTGTTACGAGTGATTGTGAGGTATGCCCGGGGGGGCTGTTTATGAGTGACTGTGAGGCTTTCCCGAGGGGTTGTATATGAGTGATGTTTTGCCCGAGGGGCTACTTATGATTTCATTATTTCACTCTCTTTTGCATTGAGCCTCTATTGAAATTGTTGAAAAATATCTATAAATGATTTTTCACTGAAACTGGATTTTTACGAGATGATTTGACTCAAATACTGATTTGAAAGCATTTTGTTTCACTGAGATTCATATTGTGACCTTCATTTGTTTTACTGCTCGTCACTACTGCTCGACCTTTATTTATTGTTGTTACTTAGTGAGTTGGCGTACTCACGTTACTCCCTGCACCTTGTGTGTAGATCCAGGTGTTACTGGACGTAGCGAGTGTTGATTTCATCCATTGCGGATCCATTTGGAGTTAGCAAGGTAGCTGCACGGCGATCGCAGCCTCGCTCTTCTCCCTCCTGTCTTCCTATAGTTGTTTTAGTGGATTTCTGGACTAAATTAGTCTTAGTATTATTAGACGGATATTGTAGACGCTCATGACACCCGATGACGGGCCTTTATTTTCATAATTTTTCTTTACTTTAAGTGTCTTATGAAAAATTTATCGTTAAATAGCTTGAAAGTAAATATTTTTTAAAATGAAATATTGGGTTATTTGGGTTGTGAATCGGCTGGCCTAGTACCTCGATAGGCGTCATCACGACTTGGTTTTTTGGGTCGTGACAAGTTGGTATCAGAGCCTAGGTTACATAGGTCTCACAAGTCATGAGCGGGTTTAGTAGAGTCTTGCGTATCGGTGCGGAGACGTCTGTACTTATCTTCGAGAGGCTGTAGAACCCTTAGAAAAAATATCATATTCTTGAAATTCTTGTCGTGCGAATCCATTGATTCTGGTAACTAAACTTCTATTGTTTCATTCTCTCATAGATGGTGAGGGCCCGGACAGGGTGACCAGCCACCAGTACCACCAGTTAGGCACGCGAGTGGTCAAGGCCGTGGTAGGGGTAGCGGTGCATCCCAAGCAGCTGTCGGGGCAGTATCTGTACACCCTCTTGTTGCTCCAGATCAGGTCCCAGCCGCAGATTCTCCAGCGGGCCAGCTCAGGTACCCCATGTGCCTATTTTGATTCCTGGCCTTTTGGAGGCCAAGATCAGATCTTATCAGTGTGTATCGGCTTTGCCCAGGCGGTCTTCGTTACTACGGCCGCATCTACTTCTCAGGCCGAGGGAGGCACTCAGACTCCCCCCGCTCGGACACCTGAGCAAGTTGTTCAGGGACTTCAGACACCGGGGGCACCTCCAGCCTAGCCGGTTGCAGGTGCTCAGGACTTTGTATTTCCTGTTATGCCAGAGGATGAGCAGCGCAGATTGAAAATGTTTGGGAGACTCCAGCCTCCGTCGTTTAGTGGTGCTGAGGGTGAGGATGCACAAGGTTTCTTGGACAAATGTCAGAGGATGCTTCGGACAGCAGGTATTCTGGAGACCAATGGGGTCTCATTCGCTACTTTCCAGTTCTCTAGGGTTGCATTTAGTTAGTGGAAGGGTTACGAAAGGCGTAGGCCGGTTGGCGCAGCGCCCCTTACTTGGCAGCAGTTCTCTTTTTGGAGAAGTTTGTACCTGAGTCCCGCAGAGAGGAGCTGTGCAGACAATTTGAGAAGCTCCGTCAGGGTGACATATTGTTGCACAATATGAGATGCGGTTCTCTGAGTTGGCTTGTCATGCGGTATGGTTAGTTCCCACATAACGAGAAAGGATCAGGAGGTTTATAGATGGCCTCGGTTTTCAGCTTCGATTGCTTATGACCAGGGAGAGAGTGGTTGGTTCTACTTTTGATGAGGTTGTCGACATTGCTTGATAAATTGAGATGATCCGGGGTCAAGATAGGAGTGAGGGAGGCTAAGAGGCCTCGTGGTCAGGGTGGATTAAGTGGTGCTCCACATGGGGATCAGTTCCAGCACGGCAGAGGTCGTTCATTCAGGCCTGCTTAGTCAGCTCGCCTAGTTCACCGTGGTGCATTGTCGGGGCATGGTTCTCACAGTTCTCATAAGGGCCACTCATCATTCAGTGTCGTTTTATCCCAAAGTTCGTCCCGTGCTCCATCAGTTCAGGGCTCCTCCATGCCAGGTTCTTCTACCAGTTATCCCGGTGCTAGGGGTTCCCTTCAGTCCCAGTCCCCCGCACCAGGGAGTTGTTTTGAGTGTGAAATGTTTGGGCATATGTGGAGTCAGGGTCCTCGTGGTCATGAGGGTTCATCTCAGCAGAGGAGCCAGCCATCGACTTCAGCTCCAGTTACTTCATCACCCGCCCAGCCAGCTAGGGGTGGGGGTCAGTCAGCTAGAGGTCACCCTAGAGGGGAAGGTCGATCAGGTGGTGGTCAGGCCCATTTCTATGCACTCACATCCATACCAGATGCTATGGCTTCAGATGTCGTGATCACAAGTATTGTTTCAGTTTGTCACAGAGAGGCCTCCGTATTATTTGATCATGGTTCCACATATTCATATGTTTCCTCATATTTTGCTTATTTTCTGGATATGCCCCGTGAGTCTTTCTCCTGGGGGCGATACTATTGTTGTGGACCGCGTGTATCAGTCATGTGTGGTGACTATTGGGGGTCTGGAAGCCCGAGTGGATTTGTTGTTGCTCAGTATGGTTTACTTCGATGTGATATTGGGAATAGATTGGTTATATCCATGTCAAGCTATTATAGATTGTCACGCCAAGACCGTGACCTTAGCGATGCCGGGATTTTCGAGGGTTTAGTGGAGTGGTTCTATAGACTATGTACCTAGTAGGGTGATTTCATACTTGAAGGCTCAGCGTATGGTTTGTTTGTCTTTTGTGAGGTATGTTAGTGTAGAGACTCCCACTATTGATTTTGTTCCAGTGGTCCGTGATTTTTCGGATGTGTTTCTTGTAGACCTGTCGGGCATGCCGCCTGACAGGGATATTGACTTTGGTATTGATTTGGTGCCAGGAACTTAGCCTATCTCTATTCCACCGTATCGTATGGAACCGATGGAGTTGAAGGAATTGAAAGAACAACTTCAGGAATTCCTAGATAAGGGGTTTATTCGGCCTAGTGTGTCACCTTGGGGTGCACCGGTTCTATTTGTGAAGAAGAAGGATGGTTCCATGAGGATGTGCATTGATTTCAGGAAGTTGAACAAGGTCACACTCGATAACAAGTACCCTTTGCCTCGTATTGATGATTTATTAGACCAGCTTCAGGGAGAGAGGATGTTCTCTAAGATTGATTTGAGGTCCGGGTATCATCAGCTGAAGATTCAGGATTCGAATATTCCTAAGACAGCTTTCAGGACCCGTTATGGACATTATGAGTTCTTGGTGATGTCGTTTGGCCTGAACAATGCCCCAGCAACGTTCATGCATTTGATGAACAGTGTATTCCAGCCATATTTGGACTCCTTCATTATTGTGTTCATTGATGACATCCTGATGTACTCTCGTAGAAAGGAGGAGCATGCTCAACATTTGAGGATTGTATTACAAAGATTGAGGGAGGAGAAGCTTTATGAAAAGTGCTCCAAGTATGAGTTTTGTCTTGGCTCGGTAGCATTCTTGGGGAACATGGTGTCCAGTGAGGGTACTCAGGTGGATCCGAAGAAGATAGAGGCGGTGCAGAGTTGGCCTAGACCGTCCTCAGCTACGGAGATTAGGAGATTTCTTGGTTTGGCGGGTTATTACTGTCACTTTGTGGAGAGATTTTCATCTATTTCTTTGCCCTTGACCAAGTTGACCCAAAAGGGCGCTCCATTCAGGTGGTCGGACGAGCGTGAGGAGAGCTTTCAAAAGCTCAAGACTGCTTTGACCACAACTCTAGTGTTAGTTTTGCCATCAACTTCAGGTTCTTATATCGTGTATTGTGATGCCTCGAGGATAGGCATTAGTTATGTTTTGATGTAGGAGGGTAGGGTGATTGCCTACGCCTCGCGCAATTTGAAGACCCATGAGAAGAATTATCCGGTGCATGATCTTGAGTTAGCAGCCATTGTTCACGCCTTAAAGATTTGGCGTCATTATTTGTATGGGGTTCATTGTGAGATTTATACTGATCGTCGGAGTCTACAGCATTTGTTTAAACAGAAGGATCTTAACTTGTGTCAGCGGTGATGGTTGGAGCTTCTTAAGTACTATGATATCAATATTCTATACCGTCCGGGGAAGGTCAATGTGGTGGCCGATGCTTTGAGTCACCGGGCAGAGAGTTTAGGGAGTTTAACATATCTTCCAGTAGCAGAGAGACCTTTGGCATTAGATGTCCAGGCCTTAGCGGTCTATCTTGTGAGATTGGATATTTCATAGCCTAGTCGGGTATTGGCTTGCGTGGCTTCCAGTTCTTCTCTTTATGACCGTATCAGGGAGCGTCAGTATGATGAACCTCGCTTGCTCGTTCTTCAGGACAGAGTCCGGTGAGGTGATGCCGGGAACGTGACTATTAATGATGATGGTGTGATGAGGATGCAAGGTCGGATATGTGTGCCTAATGTAGATGGGCTTCGGGAGTTGATTCTTGAGGAGGCCCAGAGCTCGCGGTATTCCACCCATCAGGGTGCCGCGAAGATGTACCAGGATTTGAGACAGCACTAATAGTGGAGGCCGATGAAGAAGGATATAGTTGGGTTTGTAGCTCGATGTCTCAATTGTCAGCAAGTTAAGTATAATCATCAGAGACCGGGTGGCTTGCTTCAGAGGTTAGATATTTCGGAGTGGAAGTGGGAGCGGGTCACTATGGACTTTGTAGTTGGGCTCCCGCGGACTTCAAGGAAGTTCGATGCCATTTGGGTTATTGTGGATCGGCTGACCAAGTCCGCGCACTTCATTCCTGTTGGTACTACCTACACTTCAGAGCGGTTAACTGAGATTTACATTTGAGAGATTGTTCGCCTACATGGTGTCCCAGTTTCCATCATTTCTGATACAGGTACTCAATTCACATCGCATTGTTGGAGGGCCGTGCAACGAGAGTTGGGTACTCAGGTTGAGTTGAGCACAGCTTTTCACCCTCAGACGGACGGGCAGTCCGAGCGCACTATTCAGATATTGGAGGAAATGTTGCGCACTTGTGTCATTGACTTTGGGGGTTCACGGGACCAGTTTCTGCCACTCGCGGAGTTTGCATATAACAACAGTTATCAGTCGAGCATTCAAATGGCTCCGTATGAGGCTTTGTACGGGAGGAGGTGTAGATCTCCGGTTGGATGGATCGAGCCGAGTGAGGCTAGACTCTTGGGTACAGACTTGGTTCAGGATGCTTTAGATAAGGTGAAATTGATTCAGGAGCGGCTTCGCACGGCGCAGTCTAGGCAGAAGAGCTATGCGGACAGGAAGGTCTGTGATGTGTCATTTATGGTTGGGGAGAAGGTCTTGCTGAAGGTATCACCCATGAAGGGTGTTATGAGATTTGGGAAGAGGGGAAAGTTGAGCCCCCGGTTAATTTGGCCGTTTGAGGTACTTCAGAGAATAGAGGAGGTGGCTTATAACTTGCCTTGACACCCAGTTTGTCGAGTGTACATCCGGTATTTCATGATTCCATGCTTCGGAAGTATGTTGGTGATCCGTCCCATGTTTTGGACTTCAGCACGGTTCAGTTGGAGGGTGATATGACTTATGATGTGGAGCCGGTGGCTATTTTGGATCGGCAGGTTCGAAGGTTAAGGTCAAAGGACATAGCTTCAGTGAAGGTGTAGTGGAGAGGGAAGCATGTGGAGGAGGCCACCTGGGAGACCGAGCGAGAGATGCAGAGCATATATCCACACCTATTTGAGACTCCAGGTATGATTCTAGACTCGTTCGAGGACGAACATTTGTTTAAGAGGGGGAGGGTTGTCACGCCCCAAAATCGAGGGACGGGACCGGTGCCTAATCGAATAAACCCGGTCAAGCGAACCTGATTTGCCTTTCCTACCCGACGCGTTTCCCCGTGGTTATAGCATACATTACTTATATAAAATAGCAAGAGACATTCAAAACGTGTATTCACAACATAAAGTCCATTCTTCCTCTTTTAACGTTTTAACATTAGATCTTTCCAAAACATACATACAAACAACATTCCCGATACGGGACCACGATTACGAGTAAGTACAACAACTACCCAAAATATATTTACAACCCACATAATGTCTACGGAGCCTCTAAGAGTACGGAGAAGTGTACATGGACTTGCCGACAACAAGTCCCCGGCTATACCTCAAAAGAAACAACATATACAAAATAAATTCAACATGAACTACACACGGCCCCGAGAGGAAGTGGGGATCACCAGAACTGATGGAAGGAAGGAGGGGAAAGCACCAGTATCGGCGATCGGCGCTACCTGCTACAGAACCACCTACATCCATATAAAAGATGTAGCGCCCCCAGCAAAAGAGACGTTAGTACCGTTGAATAGTACTAGTATGTATGAACAAACCTACTCTAGATAAGATAAACATCAACAGTCAAAGACACAAATAGAGACATCATACGACGATTCACCGAAGCAAGGGAAAACACAAAAAAGAATTTCCACATCCCCCATCCCGTTTTTCCATCTTTTGGTTAATGTTCTTTTAAGTTCATCTTGTTATTATTATTACTGATCCACCATGTCGTTGTCACACAGAGTCCTATCTCTGCCCGATCAGCTAAGCCATCCTAGGTGAGGCCCGAATATCATCATATCTCATATCACCACCGTGGCATGTTCACACGGAGTCCGGTCACTGCCCAACCAGATAGGCCATCTCAATTGAACCAGTGAGGCTATAATCATCATCATATCACAATTTCATGTCTCCATGTGTACGGCATGGGGTCCGATCCCGTCCCGATCGGATAGGCCATCTCACCCTAGTACATTCTCATGTCGATTCATGGATATTTTAGGTCACTTTTATCATTTTTCGTCTTTTGATTCCCATCATACATCATTCCATTCTTTGATTCATCTTTCATATCATTAGAATCTCTTGGTTCATATTTCATGTCAATCCAATCCTTTAATTCATATTTCATATCGTTTCAATCTCTTGATTCATATTTCATCTCGATTCATATTTCATCTCATTACAATCCTTTGATTCATATTTCATATCATTCCAGTCTTTCACATCTACCACACCCATCACATAAGAGGATTGCACGCATGGTAAAAGAAGGAACATAAAGATCACAATTCATACGCTCAAATAGCATAACGACATGATAGTACATAGAACGGCATAGAAGCAAGAATTTCCCAATTTGGCACATAAGGTACATAATTCCATAGAGAGTCAAGCAAGAGAATCATACCCAGAAAGTGAACACAAATGGGTTTATCCTATGAAGATTAGAGTTAGCCATACATACCTCGATTTGGGATTTTTCCTTAATTTCTACAAATTCCCCGGACCTTCTAGCACCTTCAATCTAATTCACAATGTGGAATAATTGAACTTAGAATTAGGAATAATGATCATGTCTTGAACTCGCTTGAGCCTTCTATCAAACACTAGGTGTTCCTCTAGATTAAATGGCCTCTTTTTAGTGAAAGATTACTCTAACTCATTTCTCGTTACTAGATTATGACTAGTTGGTTACATGCATGCAAGATTCCTACCCCCATCTTCATGAACTTACCTAACCATGTTTCATTTAACAAAAATCTGGAAATTAAGGTTAGTGTGGTAGAAGCTTACCTCTTAGAATGAAGAAATTTGTGTCCTACTTGATTAGTTCCAAGCTTGAGTGATGAAGGAAGGTCAATTTGATGAAGTTGGGACTTTCTCTCTCTAGAACCCACTCTTTCCTCTCTCTAAATTATCAGAAAATAAGCTTAAAATGATGAGGAATGGGTTTTATATGGGTCTGGGGTTGGGTTATAAAGATAGAAAAATGGATAGTCCAACCTTTCGGACCTGGCTTTAGCCTGTCGCCTGGCTAACGCCTGGTCTGGCATG
Source organism: Nicotiana undulata (assembly GCA_005239495.1). Classification (NCBI taxonomy): domain Eukaryota; kingdom Viridiplantae; phylum Streptophyta; class Magnoliopsida; order Solanales; family Solanaceae; genus Nicotiana; species Nicotiana undulata. The sequence goes on from ML275711.1 coordinate 104,274, forward strand.
GCTTTATCCGGACTTTATCTACCTAAAGCCTGGTCTGGCCTGGCTTTACCCGGGCTTTATCTACCTAAATCCTGGTCTGGCATGGCTTTATCCAGGCTTTATTTACCTAAAGTCTGGCCTAGCTGCGACAAAAAATTTCAACTCCTCAGCGCATCGTTCAATCCCAAAACTCCGGAAGTACAATTTATTACCTACCTTGACACCACAAAACCTTAAATTACTTAGTGAAGTTTTTTTTTTCGGGGCCTTACAAGGATGTAACGATCCGGTCGGTCGTTGCGAGAGTTATAGCCTCGTTTCCCCCATTTATACTTCTTTATGTGTTATTCAGCTTTATTGTGTTTTCGGGTTGATTGTTTCGGGTCTGGAGTGGTTTTGGAGTGGAATGAGACACTAAGTCTCTTATTTAGAAGTTTAAGTTGGAAAAGTCAACCGGATGTTGACTTATGAGTAAACGATCTCGGATTTGGATTTTTATGGTTCGGTTATCTCTTAGGTGATTTTGGACTTAGGAACGTGTTCAGAATGTAATTTGGAAGTCTGTGGTAGAATTAGTCTTGAATTGGCGAAATTGGAAATTTGGTGATTTCTGGTCGGCTGTGAAAAATTTGATATCGGATTCGGAATGGAATTCCGGGAGTTGGAGTAGGTTTGTAGTGTCATTTTTTACGTGTGTGAAAATTTTGAGGTCATTCGTACAAGGTTTGGTAGGTTTCGGCGTCGTTTGCGGAAATTGGAAGTTTAGAAGTTCTTAGGTTGAATCCGAGGTTGATTTGGTGTTTTGATGCCGTTTTGAGTGCTCTAAATGCTTGAATTAGTTTGTATATTGTTATGTTACTTGTTGGTATTATTGGTTGAGGTCCCGAGGGCCTCGGGTGTGTTTCGAATGGTTAGCGGATGGGTTTTTGTTGTTGGAGAGTTGCTGAAAAATCTGCCGGTGCAAGTTCTTCTGGTGTTCCGCACCTGCGGAAGGGGAGCACAGGTGTGAATGTTGCAGATGCGAAGTTTTTGGGAGCTAAGGAAGGTGCGCAGGCGCGCAATCTTGGATGCACCTGCGAGTCCGCATGTGCGAGGCCTGGCCGCAGGTGCAGAGTCTGGGCGGCTAAGTTGATTGGGCAAGTGCGGCGCTTGGACCGCAGGTGCGGACGTGCAGGTGCGAGAAAAGGGGGCCGTAGGTGCGAGATGTCTGGGCAGAAGGTATATAATGCACACTTCGCGATTTATGGGTATTCTTCACCATTGCTATACAGATTTTGAAGCTTTTGGAGAGTTTTGAAGAGGGAATCAAGGGGTTTCCATTGAGGTAAGTTACTTGAGCTTAATACTCGTGATTATGGTAATTTTTAGTTTTTTAAGCATGTAATTAGTAGAAATTAGGGATGAAAATGAAGGGATTAGGGCTTGGGAATTGGAGAGCTTGATTTGGGGATTTGAGGGGTCAAATGAGGTCGGATTTTGATAAATTTGGTATGGTTGGACTCGTGAGTGGATGGGCTTTCTAGTTTTGTAATTTTTGTCAGATTTCGAGACGTGGGCTCGGGGGCCGGATTTGAACCGATTTTGGGATTTTAGTCTAATTTGATAGTTTTCATGTGGAATTCATTCTGTTAGCGTATATTGATGGTAATATACTAATTCTGAATAGATTCGGAGCATTTTGAGGCCGAGTCGAGAGGCAAAAGTATCGCGGGCTAGAGTTTTGACCGGTTTGAGGTAAGTAACGATTGTGAATCTAGTCATGAGGGTATGAAACCCTGGATTTCGTATCATTTTACCATTTTGAGGTGACGCACATGTTAGGTGACGGGCGTGTGGGTGTGCACCATTGGGGACTGTGACTTGGTCCGTCCCGTAGCAACTGCAGAGTTGCATATATTGTTTGAAACTTTATAATATCTATGTGTTTTAGAAAGAATTCCTATAACTTGGGTTGAATGTCATGTTTGGGCCTTGTGCCAGTAATGTTTGGACCCTCAGGGGATTTTCTTACTATCCTCCCAATGTTTTCGATTTGGAATCCATACTTAGTCATGATTATACATATTTACTGCATAACTCAGTTTTATTACTCTGTTTTGATGCATATGAAAGTTGTTTTTGGTTGAGTTCCCTGTTTTTACTGAAATGTCCGAGTGGCTAGAGCGGTTTATGACTGAGTGAGGCCGAGGTCCTGATTTGTGAGGATATTATATGAAATAGGGATGCACACCGCAACATGTTTATTATAGGACGAGGGCTTGAGGGATTTATGCCATGATTTGGCTTGATATAGCGTTTGGGCTGAAGGAGCCCCTCCGGAGTCTGTACATACCCCCAGTGAGCGCAGGTACCTACTGAGTGCGAGTGTTGAGTGACTGGGAGGCATGAGTGATGGTGAGGTATGCCCGAGGGGTTGTTACGAGTGATTGTAAGGTATGCCAGAGGGGCTGTTTATGAGTGACTGTGAGTCTTGCCCGAGGGGATGTATATGAGTGATGTTTTTCCCGAGGGGCTGCTTATGATTTAATTATTTCACTCTCTTTTGCATTGAGCCTCTATTGAAACTGTTGAAAAATATCTATAAATGATTTTTCACTGAAACTGGATTTTTATGAGATGATTTGACTCAAATACTGATTTGAAAGCATGTTGTTTCACTGAGATTTCATATTGTGACCTTTATGTGTTTTACTGCTCGTCACTACTGCTCAGCCTTTATTTATGGTTGTTACTTACTGAGTTGGCGTACTCACGTTACTCCTTGCACCTTGTGTGCAGATCCAGGTGTTATTGGACGTGCCAGCGAGTGTTGACATCGCGGATCCATTTGGAGTTAGCAAGGTAGTTGCACGGCGATCGCAGCCTTGCTCTTCTCCCTCTTATCTTCCTATAGTTGTTTTAGTAGATTTCTGGACTATATTAGTCTTAGTATTGTTAGACGGATATTGTAGATGCTCATGACTAGTGACACCCGATGACGAGCCTTTATTTTCATATTTTTCCTTGTTTTAAATGTCTTATGAAAGATTTATCGTTAAATAGCTTGAAAGTAAATATTTTTGAAATGAAATATTGGGTTATGTGGGTATTGAGTCGGTTGGCCTAGTACCTCGATAGGCGCCATCACGACTTGGTTGTTTGGGTCGTGACAGTTTTAAGCAAAAAAACAGAAAAGTTGAACCAAATTGACAATGAAAATACCTATTTAAAAATTATTATTATCACATATATGTGTATATTTCATATAAAACTTTAAAATTTTACACTACATACTAATCATTTTTTTTGGTCAAATTAAAACTTCTCATTTAACCAAGTATGAATATTTCCAGCATTAGCTCTATTTGGACTCGAGAGTTATTTCCTCTATCTCTATCTAGCTAACAGTATATTATACAACTATAAGTTAGGATAACTATTTAGACTCTCTAAAATCTTCTTCCATTTGGTATAACTTTGTCCTCTAATATGCAATTGGAGGCTGATTTCCTTAAGTCGTTGTTGACTCCTTTTCTCTTCATTTTGAAACCTTCTTGCATTTATTTCCTTCCCGACATGGTACACTGTTGCAGCAAATATCCATGACATGATCTGACTCTTCGTTCTATTTCTTCTGCATCTATTTGCCATCCATTGTATTTCCTCATTCCATGTCTTGATTACCCTATCTTCATGCATCCACTTTAGTAAGGAACTCCAAATGTCTTTAGCATAATTACATTCAAAGAATAAGTGATCAATAGATTCTATATTACCCCTTTCACACAGCACACATTCTTGTGGCACATTCACATTCCATTTTGCAAATTTGTCCACTGTCGCGAGTCTTTGCCTTATAGCTAGCCATAAAATGAACTGATGTCGAAGAATCTGACTCGCCTCCATAGTTAAATTTCTCCACTGCACGTTTTGATATTGTGGTTGAAAAGTTAGGTAAGCTGTTTTAATGCTGAATTTGTCTCATTTGCTGCATCTTCCCAACTCAACCTGGAAGTTGTTATTGAACCACTTTCTAGCATCAAAGATTTTCCTTACTAGCCAGCTTGCTTGTGCAGGTGTCTTCATAGTGTCGATCTCTTTTGTCTTGATATAATATCCATGTATCCATTGCACCCATAGAGGCTCCTTCCTTGTGGATATTGCCCATAACAGTTTACATATGGTTGCCTTATTCCACAAAGTGAAGTCTATGATTTCTAGTCCTCCTGCTGACCTTGGCTGACACATCGATTCCCAGGAGACCAGAGCTTTTCTTGATGCCTCATGACTCCCTGTCCAAATAAATGTTCTGCATATACTTGTGGTCAGCTGAATAACCTTCTTGGGCAGTACAAATATCTAAGCTCAGTATGTTTGCATTTCGAAGAGCACACTCTTAATTAACTGTAGTCTTCCATTATATGATAAGAACTTTGTTGTCCGGCATCTAACTCTAGCTATCATTTTCTCTACAATTGGCATGCATTGCTGAACACTGATCTTCTTAGAAGACAGTGGTACTCCCAAGTACTTGAATGGTAGCTCTCCCACTGTAAATTGCATGTCATCTAGGATTTGTTGCTTCAATTCTTGGCTAACTCCAGCAATATACAAAAAGCTCTTGTCAAGGTTTGCTTGTAATCCAGATACATCTGAAAAGTGATTAAATGCTTGAATCATCAGCTTGATACATATCTTATCAGCCCTGCAACACATAAGCAAATCGTCAGCAAAACATATGTGCATCAACTTCATCCTGCCACATCTAGGATGGTAGTTGAAGTCTGGATTGTGCTGAAGTTGTTTAAGTGATCTGTTTAGGTACTTCATGCCCAAGATAAACAGATAAGGAGACATAGGGTCCCCCTGTCTCAATCCCTTCCTCGCCTCAAACTTTGGAGTCATTCCCCCATTCATTAGTATTGTATAACTTACAGTAGTTACACACTCCATGATCCACCCCACAAACTTCCCAGGGAAACCAAATTCAATCAGTATAGATTTTTAAAAATTCCATTCAACCGAATCATAGGCTTTCCTGATATCAACCTTTACCATACATCTGGGTGAAATCCCTTTCTTCATATACCCCTTCACAAGCTCATGTGCAATGATCACATTATCCAAAATACTTCTTCCTGCTATGAAAGCAGATTGTGGCTGCCACAATACATACTAATCATTTGCTCTCTTGATTTGTAAGTCTAGTCTTTTCCTTTATAATGATCTAGTTCTTTACCTTTATAATCTAGTTTGATTAATAGCCTTTAATTTGCTAAGTCAAAGAATCTATTTTATATTAAAAATAACTAGTCCCTAATTGAGTCTATGAATTAATTATTATTATTATTTTATTGTATTTTATTATTACCAAAATATCATGGTAAATCACAAAATCGTGTTCGTCACATATTTAAATACACTGACAAAACATTAGGGGGGACAAAACGACAAAACTGATAGAACCTAAATGATTCGAAAAATAGGCAGAGAATTAAATAACTCAAGCAGAAAATCAGATCCAATGATTTCGAGGGTGTCCAATTAAGGTTTGGAGAGATTCCTTCTTAATTGGTATTGCAATAATCTTGGTTGGAAGGATTTTGTAAAATCTTAGCTTTTATTGCATTTGATTACATATGGCTTATTTGGTACGAAGGAAAATATTTTTCGGAAAATATTTTTTTTATTTTCTTATTAAGTGAATGAAAAATATTTTTTAAAGCTCTTTCTCAACATTTCCTACCTTTCCCAACCCATCCCACCTCCTCTCTCCAAAAATATTTTTTTTTTTCAAATTTCAGTTTTTCCGTTACTATCCACCCTACTACCCCTCCATCCCCCCACCCCCCTTCCCATCCCCTCCACCCGCAAAAAATAT